>NDXB01017727.1:0-76030 GCA_002631895.1 Agapornis roseicollis
TGCACACAATACTCCAAGTGAGGTCTCATGAGAGCAGAGTAGAAGGGCAGGATCACCTCCTTTAACCTATGCTACTCCTCAGTTCCCAAATCACATTTCCTGTCTCAGGACACAAACTAACTCATAATTATCCTGCCAAGTCTTACTAATGCACACAACATATCCAGCATTTCACACTACTGCATGTCAATATACCAGATCCATTCATATACATCTGAAAATAAAGACAGATGACAGAATTCATAAGCTTTCCATCCCTTGAAAACATGTGTGGATTTCAAGAACAAGCAAATAGATTTAGCATGTATAGCAGCATACTTGTCACAGGCTGAAAAGCGAAAATGTTAACTATCTTCTTTAAAAGGTTAGAATTTGGCAAATGATCATTTTTGCTTTGGAATCTGTAATTGTTCCTGCTTGATGATGGGTAAGAATTAGATTTTAGACACAAAAGCTCTGAGTTCAGCTTGGAGAAACACTGTTTAGGAATTCCATTGAAAACCAAAAATTGTCACTAGACAAGTTCCACCCCTATGATAACGTAACTGTGTATTTCTTAACCTGGGATGTAATCGGACACACAGAGAAAGCAGAATCTACTTTGTTACACCCTTTAAATGTTCACTCCCAGATGCACCAATGCAACACCTAAAGACTCATAAAAATCTCACAATTGGTTCTCTTATAACCTAAGGCAAGTGAAAAGAAACTGAGGATGATGGCCCATAGGTGATAGACAATTATAATTAGAAGAGAGGAAAACGGTGGAGACTGCATCCAAACAGTTTAACAGGGTTTGTCTCCATAATCAAAGCAGAGCAACAAAAGCCAAGAAGGTTTTCCTTTTTGGGATTAACACACCCTGGCACCTGCTAGATCCTCACAAACAATCTTACTACCCACATATGCAAACAAAATGCTGCTTATATAACAGTGATGCAAGGATAGAATTGCACAGGAGAGCAAAGCCGTAGATAAAGAAGATAGGACACCAAGAGATGTGCAGGCAAATGTTTTTGTACCAGAGACAAAGTAAAAAGTTCTCTTTGAGCATGCCTGATGTCAAGAGTTGCAGGAAGTTCAAAAGCTCAAACCCATGAACTTACATGAACATGATCTTAAAAAGCTAGAAAAATACATTGATTTTTCAAATGCTTTCTTGGACCATTAAATCCCTTCAACAAAAATTCATTCACTTTGAATTGTTTCATTGTTGGAGCCTGTATCTGAGATTTTGAGGCTGATCAGCAGGTGGCCTGAGTAGGAGATGTATTTGATCAGATCAAGGGGCTGGGATGCTTTCAGGGCACAGCTGAAAATAAGGTACAATATGACAACACAGGTGGTCTTAAATGTATTTCTAAAGTTACATTCCTGGCCCCCAGAGTTCCCATCTAAATCACTACAGTCACTGACACATGGCTGGTAAGACTGGATGGAAACAACTGTACCCTGCCCTCTCAAGCAGTGGCTTTGGGTAATCTTTACAGATCTCCCCCCAACAGCATGCACAAATGCCTGATCACAGGCACCTTTGTCATCAGGAAGCACAGCCTGGGGACCACAGAGGGAGAAATGTGCCTTTCAGACACATTTGGGTTTGCCTTTCAGAAGACAAACACAAAGTTTTGTGGAAACACAAGGAATGGACAGAAAACTGAAATACAGGGACAGACTGAGGTACTCTTGAAGAAAAGCCCCAAGAAGCTCAAGAATGTACAAATGGCTGCTGCTCCACTTGCAGGCTGACAGCTTTGAGACTGTGAGATTACCCAGGCTGAAGCCTCAGATAGACAAGTGTGAGTCACAGAGAGGGATGTATGGCAGCTCTTCAGACAACATGAATCATCAGCAGCGACAGATAAGAAGAAACTCCAATGGAAGTTCCTGGAGGAAGCAAAGTGCAGCATGATGTCAGCTGAAATGGCTGAAAATCTCAGCTCCCCACTGCAAAATTCCATATTTCTATTGCTGAGTGAATAAATCCTCACTTCTTGGTAGGCTAAAGGGAAAAACATCTTTCGGAAGAGGGGGAATGACAGAGCATGGGTCAAAGCCTGTGCTTGGCCAAATGAGCAAAGGAAAGGGTACAGCTGAATAATTTTGAAGAAGACTGAGATGATCAGAACAGACAAGACTACACTGCTAGTTCTCCCACAAATTCAAAGTGCTACAAGAGGGAGAAAGTCACCTGGCCAGAACAGGTTTGTGCTAAGACATGGGTGCACAGAGATGGTACCTGCCCTGGGAATTGAGCTCTTCTCCTTGCACTTTAATACTGAAGACATCATACTGAATGCTCGAGCTATTTGGCTGAACTGGTACAGGGTGCTCAGGGAAGCTGTGGCTGCCCCATCACTGGCAGTGTTCAAGACGAGGTTGGATGGGGCTTGGAGCAACCTGGTCTAGTAGAAGGTGTCCCTGCCCATGGCAGGGGTTGGAACTGGATGAGCTTTAAGGCTCCTTCCAACCCAAACCATTCTGTGATTAATATAGCCTAACCTGTGAAATGCCCCAGGTCCTTTTTGGTCTGGCACACAACACAGCTGGTTCTTGCTGCCTGCTCTTCTTAAATGACATTTTCCTTCCCCATTCAACATACATCCCACAGTGACAATTCTCAGATAAAAGATTCACAAGACTTCTGGCTTGATTGCTTTCTGAAAGTGTTCCTTGTGGAAAAATTAGTTGCCAGGAATGGCAGGAATTCTCTGGCCAAGCTCACTGGTGATTGTAGGGAGATTTAATTTCCTGTTTTGCTGGTTAATGCCACAGACCTCACCACAACAGAAGTAAAGTTTCTTTAAATAGATACTTAAAAATAACAAGCCATGAGAGAGTTCATATGTCTGGTGGCAGTGGAAACTGACCTGCAGAGGCAAGGGGGTTAGAACTGGATGACTTCAAGTTCCTTTTGAACCCAAACCATTCTATGATTCTATGATAAATTAAGGGATCTGTATGTCTCATAGCCTATAAACCAGGATTTGAATCCTCACCACATGTTTGCAAACAGGAGGTTCTGAGAGGCAGCATGATGTTAGCTAATATTCTGGTGAAAACTCCTGTTTTGTAGAGATGGTGGGAAAATAATGGAAGGATTATAAATATAGTCAAATGACCTGCAGCTGAAGGGTAGAAAACACAAGTATATCATACTAATCGTTGTTTAGTCTTGTGTGTTGGTTAAGTGGAAAATCTGTCTTTAAATAGCATAGGCCTGTGATTGACTTAGAATCAAACATGCTTGAGACATGCTGTGGGACAGATCAAAGCACAGGGGCAAACTCCACCTACACTGAAATACAGAAGAAAACAGCAGGTTTGGTCATCCTCTAGCATTGACTGAGCTCCATGGTACTTGCGTCCCCACTGGATGGCCCAATACTGAGTGCTGAACCTCAGTGGCTACTTTCCTGCCTATGTGGGTGCTGTCAGAAACATGGCCTGAAATAGGTGATGGGGTGGTGGTTATCCCCCAGATAACTGAAATGGCTATGTATGGATTGCCATGGAAAACAGCACTGGATTCTTCTCACAGGTTAACAGGGAGATTGAAATGGTTATTAGTTACTGGTCATGGAGCTCTTGACTGTGAAGTTGTTGCATTATGGAGTAAAATGAGAGAATGGGAAAAGAAAGTTGGAAGTTTATGAGATGCAAAGGTAATTGTGCAAGAAGTAATTGCTACTCAAGCAAAGCGGTGCTACGGGCTGCAAGATAGTGCAGAACAGTTGATAGTGTGTATTGCTGACAAATTGAGCTGGGGAATGAGCAATCAGCTGTGCAGTCCTTAGTTGCTGGCTGGGGTTAAACCATGGCAGTCCTTTTTTGTACCCAATGTGGGGCATGAAGGGTTTAAGACAGATTTGATTAGAATGTGCTAGTTCAAACTTATAGTCATTTTTGCTGTTGAGCTGTTAGTAGGCAGGCTTCTGTGCTTGTGATGGGCCTTGATTACCTTACTATCTGTTAATGTCCTGTGTTCCTTGGTGGCTGCTTTTTGTCACTGCTTGCTGTTCTGACCATTATCTCACTCAGCTGTACCTGGGAACATTTGATAACAATGATGGCTCATGCACTCACCATGGGATTCAATCGGACAGAGAGCAGTAACAAGAGGTATCAAACTGCAGATTCTAGAGGAACATCCACCTCAGTCAAACCCTTGATTATACCAGCAGTCATAAATGATACAGGTCATGTAGGTGCCATAACAAATACCTTGAGGGAAACCGGGGCTGTAACTCTGGGACCACCTGTGTGGGTGATGAATAAAGGAAAGCTGGTAAAACCAAGGAATTACATTGCAGGTGATGAGGAAACAAATGTGGCATAATCTTGTCTTAGCCAGTGTCCCACAGTCAGAAATAAATGGGATTACACCACCAGAAATGTTTCGCTGATGGCAAAAGTTAGATCCTAAGCAAAAAAGCCAACCACCCCTGGCCACACCACTAACTCTGTGTCCATCTTCCACCCTGCCTGCCACTTCAAGGCAGGGCACTAAGTGGAAAATGCCAAAACAGCAGAAATGAAGGTCTGGAAGATCCACCAGAATTGCTGCCACTGTAGCCTCTTACTGTTAATGGGACTGACACCCCTATATTCCTTTAACCATAAAGTCTGAGGGAACTTCACACGTGTCAGGTCTAGTGGATTCTAGAGCTGAAGATGTTGCATTACACAGTAATAGTAATAATAAAGAAGTCACATCACAGATCTGTGGAGATGGAGGAAATTTGACCCCTGCCCTCTGAGCTAACGTTACCTTAGCAGTAGGAAACACCACTCCATTTACTAGGACAGCGTTAATTGCCCCAGTGAAAGACTATATCTTGGGTATTGATCTGTTGGCAACACAAACAGTACTTCAAATGGTTGATTTTAACTCAGGACTCCACGAGAAGGATTTGCTATTTGTTCCATAGCCATCTTGCATGGATTCCTAAAGTGGGATCCTGTTGTGCTGCCCATGCTTGCAAGGTGGTAACTGTAAAACAATATCATATTCCAGGGGGGAAAGGGGAAATTATTCAAACCATTCAGGCACTTCAACAAGTGAGAATTGTTCAGGAAATCATGACTGCTTTTAATAATCCTATTTGACCAGTTCAAAAATCAGACAGCACTTGGAGAATGACTGTAGATTATAGAGAATTGAATAAAGTTACCCCCCACTTGCCGTTATGATACCAAACATAGCTACTCTTATAGAAATAGTCAGCAAAAATTTACTACCCTGGAAGGGGGTGATAGATTTTTGCTGATGCTTTCTTTTCAATAACCATTACATACTTATAAAGCATATACATGTAATTGCGCTATTTGTACACAGCTACATTTAAGGGCATTATATAGGCTATGGGGAAAGATAGAATGAGGTCAGTGAGCCTTAAGTACCTGGCAGGTTGATTACAGGGGCCCCATACCCCTGTCGGGGTAGTGGCAATATGAATTCGTTGCAGTGGATATAGTGTCAGGACTGGCTTTTGCTAAACCTACCAAATATGCTGAGCAGCACAACAAAACTGAAGCTTTAGAACAACTCATTTATCAATACACACCTCCTCATTAAATAAAGTGACCAAGGAACACACTCTATTGGACATAATATCCAAGATTGTGCTCAAGAGCTAGGGATAGATTCGATATTCCACATTGCCTACCATCCCTAAACTAATGGCTTCATTGAAAGAATGAAATGGGACCTTGAAGGAACAATTAAAGAAGCTAACTGGTAGTAATACAATAAACACTGGAGTTCACATCTTACTAAAGCAGTTTTTTTCTTAAATAGCTGGAATATTTGTAATCAAAACCCCTATGATTTTAATACAACACCTCCAGAATGAAATGCGGTGAGCACTGAAATTCTTCCAGATGGTATCTCTCCCAAAATATTAACTCCAGGAGAAATGGAATCATGTAAATCCCAGTAGCTGTACTGCAGAATTACGCTACGCTGGGTCCTTTTGATATTGGTGGTCCTCATTATTATTTTTTCCAGGAAGGTAATGGACATACACCAAGAAACATTACAAAATCGATTGGTGGTAGAATATCTCCTTCTTTGACATCATAAACACTGCTCCAGTTTTGAAGGCATGTGTTGTTTCAACACAACTGATGAATCAGCCAGCATGGGGGCTGACATTCAGCATCTTGAGGGCTTAAAGTATCAAATAAAACAATCTACTGGTGGTGCCTGGCTGGTTGAGTGGTTTAATTCCCTGACAGGATGAATGGAACACCCAAGTCAGAGCATTATTGTAGTGATACGTTCACTCCTTTTTCTGTATGTGTTTATTATGTGCCTCTAAATTTCCCTGCTCTACACCCCACAAGCCCAAACGGACACCTCCAGCTTCGCCAGTCTCAGTGGAAATGGTGCCTTAAGAAAGGGGGTGGAGTTTGGGAAAATGATGGGACATTGGTAAGGATTATAAACATGCTCCTGCCTATGTCAGCTCACACAGAGATGCAAGTAGTCCCCAAGCAGCCATTATCTTACCCTATTGCCCATTATATTCATGAACTTGTTTCTACAATGACCTGCAGTCAGCTATGTCCCTGGCTGACACAGTAGGTAGAAAATACATATTACCTTGCTTGTATCTGAAAGCTAGATTGCTTTTACAGCTCACAAAGGTAGTTAATTCTCATGCTGAAGAGAAATAAGTAGATAGGCAATGGGACAAGCCACTTCATGGTTTTCTTTTACTAACTACCTCTACTGAGCAAGAATAAACTGCTTGACCAGTAATTACCCACAGAAGCCCCACTGGGGTTCTGGATCAATTTTGTCCATTTTTGCATCACTGCAGCTGACTCCCACTAAAGAAATACTGCATCCTTACACTGAAGTGTCACAGACTTAGGATGGATGGGGCCTCAGCTGGCCTCTGGTTTGCCCTCGTGTTCAAAGGCGAGTCAACACCAAATTCCCAGCAAGGTGCTCAGGGCTTTTCCCAGCTGGGTCCTGAAAGCCTCCATGATGAAGGCTCCAGAGCAACATAGAATCATAGAATAGTTAGGGCTGGAAAGGACCTTAAGATCACCCAGTTCCAACCCCCCTGCCATAAGCAGCGACACCTCACACTAAACCATGCCACCCAAGGCTTTGTCCAACCTGGCCTTAAACACTGCCAAGGATGGAGCACTCACAACATGTCCCAGTGCTGTTGTTTTTTCTCCATATATGAAACCACTTCAGCCTCCAGGCAAAGTATGAACCATTAACCACTACTCTTTGAGCCCAATGATCCAGCCAGTTATTAACCCATATAGTAGTCTACCCATCGAGACCGTAATGTCCCAAGGAGCATAAGAGGACAGTATTACTAGAGTCAGGGTAGATGACCTCCATCATTCTGCCCTTGTTCACAAATCTGGTCACTTCATCATAGAAGACAAACATTCAGACAAACATCGTTTATATTTGTTACAACTATGCTTGCTACTCCTTAACTTCCCCTATAGGAAACTACATTTCCTAAAAGTTATCCTATCTTTTGTAAATACATGAAACATATGCTTTTCTGAAGTTATCAGGGATGATCTTTGATATCTGTGATCTGTCAAAGATGGTAGTGTGTGATGTCGGTATGACATCAGTCAGCACAGTTGGATGCTTCCCTCTGATCCCATTCACTTGTATAGGTTGAAAGTTCTCAATAGATCCAGGACTCAATCGGCTTCCGCTACTGGTAGTTTGACAACAAAGAGGCTTGGAAGACTTCAGTGGTGAAAGAAAGCATGGAATTCCTCAGCCTTACTTGTGTCTGCAGTCACTAAGTTACCCACATCATTCAGCAATGAGCTGCATTTCACGTGTTTGTTCATTTACTACTAATGTAGCCATAAAAGCTCCTCTTGCTACCCTTGATGTTCCCCGCACATGTTGACTCCTGGTGAGCTTCGTATTTCCTAATACCATTCCTTCATGCCCCTGAAATGTTTGAAAATTCTTATTTCATAACCCAATTCCTGCTTCTGCTTTTTGTTTTCAGCCTCCTAATACATTGACTTGTTTCATGTTCTTGTGCTAAGAGGAGGTTGTCCTGCTCAGTCTTTCAAGCCAAAGCAAAGCACTACATGCTGGGTTTGCCAGGCAGGGCTCAAGCCACCAAAATTTAATTAGCTGAATTAAGAGATTTTGGTTGTTAACAGGGTAAGTGACTCTATCCCTACTGGAAACTTATTGTGCCATGTGATCCCAAGCCTTGCATGTAAAGTCTCCTGCAACACACATGTAACAGTGACTCTTGTAGCAATGCTTAACATGCCTACACACTGGTAACATCTCAGTCTGCAGAAAGACTTCTTCAACATTTCCTGCTTCCAATGCATTGAGCTCATCGCATAGCAGAGTAAATGACAGAAACAAGGGTGTGGATCTGAGACCTGTGATTATTAGCTGAGAGTGCTGGTACAAAGCAGCAAATTTCTGGGGCTCGAAACCCAGAGAAGGCAGGAACTGAGGATGAGGAGGTCATGTCTGTGGTGCAGCTGAAGCAACAGGTGTAGTAATTGGTAGAGAACTCTGACTGGAAACCAATTCTATTTACTTGTCATCACTACAGCTATGAAACCCAGAGGGCTTATGAAGATTGAGCTTTCCACTAATACGTGGGCAGTGGAACAGGTTCAAAAGGCTTAGGTCCTGCAGGTGAAACAAGCTGGGGCCAGCAGTTTCCTTTCAGTTTGTTTTTACCCAAAGCAACACCAAGAAATGAAGATACTTCAGGAGAAGATGATTCTGTCAGTGGATCACTTTATGGTTGTGCAGCTGAGGCTGCAAACATTCGGAAAGGCTGTGTCTGATCAGCCTTAACCCTCCCTTCTTTCTCTTCTCTCATTAATAAACCTTTTCACGGGACTCTAATTGTGGAAATCAGCTTATATTTTCTCCACAGGACTCATTAACATTTGTATTGTGTTTGCATCCAAAATGCCCCAGTTGCATAACCACTGCAAACACACATGAAATAAGTGCTATCTGTATATGGGAGAGGATACAGCACAGAGAAATTACAGGGGGCATTTGCAACATACAAGAAAATGATTCCTATGAGAACAGCTGCATGGCATATTCCTTTCATTACTTTCTTTTTAAACAACCAATGTTTTCTTTAAGATGTTCACTAGTGAGTAAGTGACATTGAAGTGCACAAACAGGAGGAAGAAAAGCAGGGGAGCCAAAAGCATGACAGGTACTAAGACAGCTGCTGGAGTATCAAATCAATAGCAGAGTAGAACAGTTAGGAGGGAATCCAGACGTCAAAGGACAGAGGGTAAATGTAATCAGCTTCTGAATTATAGAGCCCCCAAATGCCAAAAGCTATCACATTTTGGGTCTATCAAATAAGTGGGGCAGACGTTACTGGGTTTGACCTAATCCTAAGCCCTTTTATTTCCTCCAGAAGAGAGACTGAAAGCCCCAGGAAAAGGCTGTAGTGCTGTTTACTGCAAGTGAAGTGCCACTCTCAATGCAAGCTAATGCCATTCACAGTGCAGAACAGCAAAAATATGAATTTTCAAATAGGTTTATACTGTCTTGAAGGCATTCAAGGAAATGATCTATCAAAAAAAATTGCTGCATGTGTACTTTAGGAAAAAAAGTTTCTATTAGACAAACATATTTATTGTTTTAAAAATCCAATGTTCCCTACAATTGACACCCAATCAACAGCAATATAACAGCAAAAAGAAACACTGTTAGGAAAATACCTTCTCCTGAATACTAAAATTGCATAAATAAATAGGTTATCTATTGAACTGTGCTTTGGATAAAGGCAAGTCCAGGCTACAAGTTCTGGAAGAACATAGAGCATCTGCCTGTCTTAAAAGGTCTAATGAAGTGAAAGACATGACGCACAACCCACCTGCCAAAACTTATGTCTTACTCTGGCCCACCTTCCAGTGAATCATAGCATCACAGAATAGCTTGGGTTAGAAGGGACTTTAAGTTCATTCAGTTCCACCCCTCTGCTACAGGCAGGGACACCTTACCCTAGACCAGGTTGCCCCAAGCCCTGTTGAACCTGGCCTTGAACACTGCCAGGGATGGGGCAGCCACAGTTTCTCTGGGCAACCTGTGCCAGAGTCTTGCCACTCCTATTGAGAAGAACATTTTCTTAATACGTAATCTGAATCTCCCCTCTTTCAGTATAAAGCCATTCCCCCTTGTCCTATTCCTACATGTCCTTGTAAAAAGTCCCTCTCCAAATTTCTTATAGCCCTTCTTTAGGTATTGGAAGGCTTGTATAAGGATATATGTGATAAGGAATGCAAGGATGCATGGCTGTGGGGATGTGGTTAGGCCTGGGTTCATTACTATGTGGGAATCTGTGCTATCAGCTAGAATTGAGTGCGTCAGACTTAAAATAATCACAGAAGCTACTCGAACCAGCAGTCCCACCCCAAAGGGGTAGATCTCTTTCCCCACAAAAGCAGTATCTCTTCTGGTAGGATGCTTCCCTGCTTCTTTATCACTCAGATATCTCCTTTCCTGTCCTTGGTATGCCACAGCTTGCGAGATGCAAAGAGAACCTCCCTACTCGCCCACATTTGATCATCCCTAATTGCCTACCCCAAACCATTAAACAAAATCCTTTCTTTGGTAACCTGGGGGTTTTGCTGTATCAGAATTGCTTCTCTCTTTCTGTCAAGCACTCACAGACACAAAAAAAGGTCCTTATATCATTAAGATGTGAAACACATTGTTCCTGAGCCAGTGTTTTCAAAAGCAGTGTTTCCAAAGCCAGCATTTCCTGAAGCCAGTGCTTCCTGTGGGCTCCCTAGAAAAAAGGATTTATGGAGCAGATTTCTGCAAAGCCTGATGTTCCAGTCAGTCAATTGTGTGCAACTATTGCTACATATTACTGGCTTAGAAGCCTTCACTGTGCCATGCCCTTGCAGCCTCTGTACTACAGTTGCCTCTCTCAAACCAGAACGCTCTCCTCTCCTCCTTGCAAAGTAGCACAGCTGTAACCAACCCCAAGAGTTCCAGAAATGCTGCAAGTCTTCAGTGCTAGAACCAGCATCATCAGTCATGTCCCCTGAATATCCTATCACTGTATTTCTCCTCCAATGTAAGGTGCTTAGTAGTGAATTAATTTATTCAATAAGCAGTAAAGTACATATATGTGCGTGTGCATGTGTGTGAAAGTGTTACGAGAAATTGGGTCAAGGTGGAGAAAGAGCAAAAGAGATGGAAGGAAGAAGGATGACTGGAATAATGACAAACCTGGGTCTGGTCCCTGCACAGAATTCCTTGTGCACCCAGCTGCCATACTGCCTACTCCTCAGATCCCAGCTGTGAAGCTGGAAGCACACCTCAGAGAGGTGTTGCAAATGCAAACACCCTGGAAGACAGTGTGAAGTTGTGCACCTAGAGCAGTATGCTATGTAAACAGCTCAGGTAGGAAGGAACAGTATCTGTTCGTGTAGAATAGGATAAAGCATAAGTACCCAACAGGGTGAGGCAGCTGGGGTGGAGAAACAGACCAGACAGGAACGGGGAGATTCCTACCAGGAATGAGATTCCTGGTTCATACCGGACTCCTGTCTGTTATTGTTTCCTTCTTTCCTAATCTGTGTTTGAAACAGGGAGAGAAGTGAAATGGCATGTAATTCGGACACAGTGCTAGACCTGGACATACCAATCTGCCTGTGATAAGCCTCCTGAACTTTCTAAGGCTTCACTTTCTCAGCCATAGATGGTATTTATCAGCGGTTCAGTGCTTCTTTCACACATTACATGGCAGGGTAAAACCTCTTTTCCTTCAACCATATGGTGCTTGTAAGACCTTACTAACCTAGCAGATACATCTACTAACATTTTCTTCCATTTCTTTGCCACCCGTTTCAGGACAATCTTGATTTCCTTTTTGCTCACCCTCAACAATATTCTTCTTTACTTCTCTAGCCACGGCTTTCCTATTCAGGAGAAAATTCTAATGAATCCTCTCATGGGAGTCTACTGCTTTCAAAACTGCTCACTTGCAGAAGGCTAACAATAACTGAATGGCAAGGCTTATTGAAATTTGCCACTCAAAGTGAAAGCAGAGATTTCAGACATCATTGTGGTAAACAGGCAAACAGCTAATACATAAAATGATGACATACAAAAGGATGCCAGATTAGGCTTCTGGAAGTGAATCCCAAGAAAGGCTTTTCAATCATTGCACAAGCATTTTTGCTTTCCTCATCCTACTACACAAGCCAAAGATTGGGAAACACCGGTACCAAGGGAGACACCTAAAGCAGACAGTCATTAAGCATGACACTGGGTGTGCCTTCATTTGAGTGCTAGGTGTGCGAGAGCCCCATTTTGAGAAAGATATAAGATAGCAGTCTATTTCTAAACCAGTGGAGTCCTCACCACAGCCACTGCATAAAGCTTTCAGCAGGGATGGTCGAGTCAGTGGTCAGGCTACAGAAGCAACATTCTCCTCTCCCCTCTCACCATCATACCCCACTGTAAAGCCAGCCTTTTTCTTGTCACTACAAGACTTTCTACTAATGATCACATCATGATCCTGAATTAGGACACTTCAAGGCAGATAGTAGGCTCTCAGAACAGGCATCGCAGACAGACAACCTGTAGATTTGGGTCTTATGTCAGCAGCAGACATTTGGTTTTGTGGTTTATTCTTTAGGTTGCTACCTGCCAACTGTTCTACAAAACGTTCACATAAATGAGGAGCGCTGGTTTCAAAGAGAACAGCTTGAGAAACTAGGAAGCAAACTGGCTTGGATTTTAAGCAGTACAAGACTGGAGAGAGCTGGCGTCAGTAAAGTGCAGGCATCAGTTAAACGAACCTTGCAGTAATGTAAATATCAAGAAAAGACAGCTTCCCCTGCATGTGGTTTTTTTTGGTTATACTTGTACAGCAATAAATCACACTTTATAAACTACTCCACACACACTTTAAATTGATAAAACAGCATTCTATTAGTGGTTAATGCAACATAAAGTCAATTCCATCATCAGTTAAGCTTTAGAAGGAAACTAATGCATTTCAGCATGCGTTTGTTGTGTTTGATATGAACTAGAGACTAGTTCATCCACAGAACCAGCAGTAAGTTGTTGGAGCATTCACAACTCTCACTGCAGTTTAGGATGACAGAAAAAAATCAGCGTCAGGTCCCAAGGTTGTAAAACTTAACATATAAGCCCAATCCATACAACCTCTTCAATGGAGACCAAGACTGCCATGAAACTAGCTTAATAAGCAATGCTGCAACTACTTATTTGTTTTCAATATTGAGGCAATTAGGGTAAACAATTAAACCTTACCTTCATTCCTTTCGTAATTCCATTTTTCTTATAGATTCCACTTTTTAAGAGGTTATTCTGTTTCTGATGATGATGGTGATGTAGATGTCCATTGCAGACAGCATTGGGATTAGCCATCTGTTTAAATTAGTCAGATTCCCAGTTCTTAAGGGTATCTCAGGTCTTTCTACTACAAAAAAAAAAAAAAAAGACAGTTGGATGAGCAGATAAAGTCCTTGGTTAAGGCCTGAAAGGTATCCAACTGGTCTGTCAGGATTTTNAGTTCTTAAGCTCAGGTCTTTCTACTAAAAAAAAAAAAAAAAAGACAGTTGGACGAGCAGATAAAGTCCTTGGTTAAGGCCTGAAAGGTATCCAACTGGTCTGTCAGGATTTTCCGGGATGAGAGGAAGAGCTATCTTTTGCAATATCTTAGAAACTTAAAACTGTTTCTTTCATCCACCTTCAGCCCCAGCAAGCTAGATCGAGAAATACATAGCAGGAGGTGTGCTCTTAAAATCTCTGAGAAATACGTCTCATTGCTGGCTATTGTATGAACACGGCTTCTATGAGTCAACAAGGCTGCTGCAGCTATCAAGAAGTGGGTGGATTCAGAGGCGGAGACACTTAAAGATACATTACCTCTTAAACATCTCCCAGTGAGGAACATTAGAGTTTCTCCTCATGGTTACACTGAACGTAGAGCTACGTTACTCCATTTAGAGTAATAAAATGCTTGGGAAATTTGAATAGGGTAATCTTTAAAATTACAAGGTTCATCTTGCTCAGAGTGTATTAGGTGAAAAAGTAGTATTTCACTGAGTGGAACAGAATAACTATTTTTCCTTCTTTTAAATCTCTTCTTCTATATGTAGCATGATAGAAACAACATTAACCCTGCAAGGAAATGGAAAACACTTTAGTATTTAAATGACATTTTATCTAGAACTAGAAACAATATATTTAGCTCTGTCCTACAGATGTGTGCACAGGTGTTTACTGGAGTGAACTGTCCCTTTAAAATCAGTTTGGCCAGTAATAGGATAAACAGCATGCTATTATAATTAAGAGGAAATGGACTTTTATAAAGTTTATTAGTCTAGTTTTAAAACAAGTTAGGTTTTAATCACATATGAAATTACTAAGCAGGACTAACATACATCCTTGCTTTTAAGACATGAAGAAATACTCACGTATAGTGTCTTTGCTGAAACAAATTCTCATGTTTCAGATTTTAGTGGCAAAACATGAAAGTGTAAGAGTATCTGGCAGCATTTGATAGAATCTTTTCCTCTCAAAATGATTAAAATTATTATGGAGAGAGATTAAAGGAAAGCTGTATTATAATATCCATTTTGGAAAACAGTAAGGATGAAAGGCTGGGAGAATAAAACCACTTGGAGTGTTTTAACTAGAAAAAATTACCATCTCAGCAATGAAATATACAAAAAAAGTAGCCTACAACTTGAGTATGTAGAACTCAGGAGATTAAATATTTAGTGAGCCACTGTAAAAATATACAGGGAAATACACTGCATTGGTTTTGAAAACTTGTCTTAGTCATGTATTGATTTGCTAACATGTATTTTCTCCTTTGAAGTGGTTTGCAAAATGGGATATCTTCAATGGAAAAGTAGGAAATCTTTTGGTCCCTACTTAACATAGACCTGAACTGTGTCTAAATGAAGTATCTCTGCATCTTTCCCTCTGCATTTCACCTCGTTTCAAAGGTGGCCTGCAGAAACTTCCATTAAGACCTGCAGAAAAACCTCCATAATACACTATGGAATACACCAACAGAAAAAGCAGTCCATGTATAACCAGGTTTGATTTTTTTATCCTTTGAAAAAAGCCTTCTACTACATATTTCAATTAATAAGACAGTAGTAGTTTTGGTCAAGAAAATAGCCCCTTAACTGACTAGAATGACACAGAAACAGTAAAACATCAAGATGTTTTGCTTCACAATTATACCAGATTCACAATCAGAACACAGAATTCCTAGGTTTGTCTTTTTGGTGTTTTTCCTAGGCAAGACTGCCTCATTTCTGTGGGAAACAGTCTTTTTTTAGGCTCCATTAATGCATCTTCAAGGATAACTCTATTACAGATTAATCAAGAATATGTAGCGATAAGATAAATTAGTCATGATAAGGGGCTAGGAGTTGATATTTACAAGGAGAAGACTGAGATGAGGACACACCTGAAGAAGGCTGAAAGAATGGTCAGTAATACTTTCCTGCATCTCTCTCACCTATAGTACCACAACAAATGCAGCACAATGATATAAGGCATAACCTCTGCTCCTGGCAAACACCTCCCACCAAAATCTTTCTTCATTTGGGAAGTGCTTCCTTGACTGTCACAGCAAAACTAAAATCTGTAAAACACATCATCTGTTCAGGCAGTGACAGATCATCTTGATCCTGTTGTGATCAAGACAAGACAAGGAAACTTACTGGAGTAAACTTCCTTCCCTTAACAGTCTCAGTTAGGACCTCTGCCAGCTATGCTTCCCAACAGACTCAGCACCTTTCAGGGCACAAAGTGATATAATTAACATCTCAGGTGTGTCTTATTCTTTTTTTTCCAATTAGGTTTATGAGGAAGTAGAATCTGATTAAATAACAGTTCAGGTGATGCAAATTCCATCTCTAATCCCAGGCTGTAAGTCTGCACCTTTTATCTATTTCAAGGCCTATGAAAAATCATTGCCCTTATATCAATAGAAAAGGGAATGAAATATGCTATATTAATTTTATCTTTCAATGTCTGTGATATTTAAAATCACAAACACCACTTAAAAAATAGACTACTTTTAAATCAGAATTTAACTGAGCAATTTTAAAACCCTCGGAGAACAGCTATCTTTTAGGGTCTCTTTTAACCACACTGTAAAAGCCAGAGTTCACAAAACAAATACCACTGAGGGCTGAGTAAAATTCCTGCCCTGATTCTATTCACAGCAAAAGATTTATAGAAGGGATGAGTCTGGACAAATACACACAGATGATCTGTAAACAGGATATGGTATTTCTCCTGCAAAAAAAGAAATATGTTGAATTGTGCCCTTCAGAACTTCATCTTATTCAAAGCCATCTGTTGCTCAGGCTTCTACATCCGTATCTATCATGCTACTGATTAGCTGTGCCTAAATCTACTGCTCACAAATATGAAAGTCTATGCATTCTGGACACTGGAGGAAGGACTCAGTAATATACTTTGCAGCACCAACATGACTAACAGTGATACCCTGTCTCTTTTTACCATTCTGGGAGGCAAGAGATAAAAAAACTTACTATGCTGACTATACAAGAACAGTGTGCATTTAACTGCAGGGGACCCCAATTCTACTAAGATTGTATGTGCTCCTCACTTTAGTAGCTTGGGTTCTGGTCAGAAGTAACAGTTACACTTCATATATTGGCAAGAAGATGATGAATTTCTAAGGTTACTAGGAGACCACACACCATGTTCTATGAAGATGCCAGCAAAGTTTGTAAGCCATGGCTACAATTACAATAAACCTGTAGGAAAATGGTCAATGAATTCTCCAGACCTAGGTTTTATCCTTTGCTTTGTCATTATCATGTCAATGCCATCGGGTCTTTGCTGACTCATCTCTTGAAATCAGGATAAAAGTGTTTTAAATCCTTTGTAAGTGCACTGGGACTAATTGCCAAGGAGTGTGGTGGAAAAGTAAAATACATACAGTTAATTAGCAGAGGTTTAACAACAGAGCAGGGAGGAGAGGGAGGGGTAGGGCACTGTCTGAGCAGTCTCTCAGTACTTGAAGAAAACCACTTTTCTGCTATGCATTACCACTGTTACACAGGATAGGTTAAAAGGGTGACCTTGGCTGATGAATTCAAGAAATAGGGACAAAAGCATCTAACCTTCCCTTAGACTTCCAGCCTAGTCAGACCATGTAGAGTCATTAGGGTGGCCACAGGGTCCCCATGCATGATATCACTACTAGATTACTTACTGATATAAAGAGTACGTGTTGCAAGAAAGCATGAGAGGTGATCGCCAGAAACTGTAATGTCATAAGCCAGAATGATTTCCACACAGCTCGTGCTCATCCCAGAGAACAGTTCCAGCATAGTTGTGAAATGGTTTTACAATGTAGTTGCAAGACCTTGATAATTTCCCTTCACAACAGGTGTAAATTTATGTGCCACATGAAACAATAAGGAGCTACACAAAGGCAACTACCATTTTTATGCTTATTTTCATTGGACAGATGCCAATGTCAAACTGGAGCTCACAAAACTGGGTGCCTAACTTGATTCCTTTGTTAAAAGTCATGGTTCTAATAACGTTTAATTTAGCTACAGAGCATGCCCCCAGTTAAAAAGCATTCTTGCTCTCCCAATTGTTTCTCTTACAACAGTAGTCTGCCTTATAAATTCTGTGTACCATTGTTGGCTTATTCTCTGCTTAGGATCCCAGTACATTGGGTATCTGTGGACCCATGGATATCAGAGACAATTCCTGCACCGGATATGTAAATAACTTACAATATAGCAAGACCAGTGAGGCTGAAATAAATGAACAAATAGGGAGACACAACAACAAACTGACACAAGCAACAGCAAGTACCAGGTATCAGCTGGTCAGTCATCTTCCTGGGTGATTTTCCAGAGTCACCCAGGCTTCATCAACACTGGCTGTAGGCTCAACTTCACAAATGTTCAAACAGAAGAACCTCAATCCACCTATGCTTCTTTAAACCCAATCTGAGTAGGGATATCACCCTATACCTGGGCATGAAACTGCACATCAGTGCTGATGGATCCCCTCAAGTGCCTTGCACAACTGCCCTTTGGTGGATAGAAGAAAGCTTTGAAATTGGTTAGGAAATAATCATAATGCATCTCAGAACCAAGACCCAACGGCATAGGTGGATGCATGCAACTAGCATTGCATCAGAGACATTGCAACATGGTACAACAAGCAGGGCTCCTCCAGCTCTGGCAGGCCCATGCATCATCTGCAGAACCCTGGGGCTGGCACAGATCCCCTTTTTCACCTCTGCAACTGGGTGCTGGAGGGGAGAGAAAAGCACAAACAGGCTTCTCAGTTGTGAGGTAGAGGAGCCTATGACTTCCATCAGATATTAGTGTCTGGGAAGTTTAACCACACGGAAATTTACAGTTTTGCTGGGTTGTGTGAAATCTGGAAGAGAGGTTGTGATATCTCCAGAACAGGAAGGTCCTGCCAACAAGGAAGTCTTGCACCACTTAAAAAAGTTCATTGGATTTACTGCAAAAAAGCTCACCTTCTGGTAAGAAAAAGCACAGCCAGAAGTGTGGGCACAGGTGGAAGAAGCTACATCCAGGCCTAGGAACCAGGGAAGAAGGCAAGGATTTGGTGGGTGCAGTCTGACAGGCTTACAGCCTGTTGTTAGACCCATCTATTGAAGAGACAGAATAGACTTATACAATCATTTCATTACTTGTTATAAAAACCCGAGTGAAGCAAGAATGCCAGTGTAACACTTTTGTCCTGTCAGCATGAACAAATGACTGTGTGCTAGGAAACAACCTCTTTTTTGTATTTGCTTTTTCTCCTGCTTACATAAGCCTCTTTAACTTCTGCTCCACAAGCCTGTATTGAGTCTTGCTGAGTTTTCCTTAACATTGCTCCTGTTCTAAGGGAAAAGGAGGTTGCCATTCTGCTGGCAGATGTCCTTCCTTCGAATCTCAGACTGTAACTAAATCTTAAAAGGGGTGAAAGCCTCTTCAAGGACTAACGGATGAAGAAGTGTTGCTTCATAGGTCAAAGTGTGACTCCAGCCTTCTGGACTTCATTGATTTTCCCTAGAAAATTCACTCTGGTTTTGTGAACTATCAGGGTGCAAGGACTTCTGAGGGAAAAAAAATCCTATTGTGCAGCCTTGCAGTATTGACACATGGATTCACACATTTGAGGGATCTATAAATGACTGAAAATTTCATTTGCTATACTATGAAGCTGCAGCACTCCATCCAACTGTCTTGCATTGAAAAAAACTGATTATCTTATTTTTTTCCTCTCAATGGGCCTTGAAAATTTGTTCTTATTCAGTATAGCCCAGAGAGATTTGCTGATTTTCAGTCACAGAGGTTGGACATCACTACACAGAGGTGGGACTGAAACCTGCTTTCACACTCATACCTGAAGGAGGGGCACAACAATACGGCTCTGTAGAAAGTCACAGGCACACTGATACATGAAGAGCACATCCACAAAGAAAATACAGAACTCCACATTTTTTCCAAGGAAGTGGAATTTTCTGCTCCTTGCCTGCCATCTGATTCCCTGCCTCTAAAAATTAAAAAGCCCTCTATAAACTCCTCCAAATCCATCTTTGGGCAGTCCAGAGCAGCTGTCACCTTTAAAACTTGATGCACCTCATTGATCCTCTCCAGCTCTTTTCTCTGACAGGTGGCTCAAGGAAAGCTCTTGGGAAACAGCATGAAGCAGGCAGAGACTTGATCTTTTGTATTTTCCATCTGAATTTCATCCATATTGCTTTATCATCGCAATCTATTGTTTCCCTCTGTCCTTGCTTTCAGATTTTTGCAGACAGGCTCTCAGTAATGCACAAAGAGCTTTTGGCCTTCATCCACCCTTCCTGCCCACAAAATCCTCAGTGGGTTCAGGGGAAAAAAACCCACAAACAAACACAGAGTAGCCACTGAAAATTCTGGGAATTCATATTGCATAGCAGCAAAGCAGGGATATATACAAGTATTTACTGGGAATGGAAGGTTTACTTTGATGTGAGTAAAGGCACTGACCTGGCCAGAGTGTGAAATCTACATTACATATAAATCATAAACCAGTGCACCCATTGAAAGATGTGGGAAACTGGGTGCCCTGTATGAAAACTTGTAAGACCACCCAGGTTGTGAGTTCCATATGCTCTCAAAACCTTTCCTTCAGGCTTAGAACTCCTGTAAAGACAGGTGAATTCAGTTAACAACTGGATTACACTGTGTTAATGAAGGGATCAGAAAATGGTTTTTAAATGTTCTTATCTCAGAAACTGTTGGTTTGAGGGACTGAAGTGCAAGGGAAAGACAAGAATGTTCGACAAAACCTCTGTCGAGAGAGGAATAAAGTGAGAGCAATTTACATGTTGATAAGTTTCTACTAATTGCTTGCTCTGAGGAGAAAGGAGAGATTTCCTCACACCTACATGAAAGTACATGTTTTCACTGAGAAGCTCAAACGCTGCTGACTAGAGCAGATGCTCTATTTATGCTGCTTGCCCATGGCGCAGAGCATGGTCTGAATTTGGCATCCCACCAGCTCTATGTCTTTTGATTTAAGTTTGTAGGCTCTTCAGAGCAAGGCTCTTGCATACCGAACACCACACCTCCGAGTGCTTGTATAACAGTGGAAATAAATTCTCTTTCCTTGGAATGCAGAATAAACTGCACCAGACAATTCCGCTGTTTGATGTCAGTGCGAACAGAACTCACACGCACTGGTGAAGTTAATTCAAAGCAGACAGTATCACATGAATTGCCAGATCATTACTGATAACCCAAGTAACCTCAATTGCAGTGGGCACATCTTAACCCCCCAAACTAAATATGATATGCATAAAGTTTCTCATTTTAGTGCTGCATTCTGTTACACCCTCCCAGGATGTACTTACTGCTCCAGTGCTACAAGAAGAAGCTGCATTGAAACCTTAATGTACATTTCTCTGAGCAGCAAAAGTGGCTAAAAGGAGGTGCATGAACTAGGTGCAGTTCCTTTACTAATTTGAGTTATGCAGGACAGTACTGTAGGTCTGAATGCCAGATCATCTCATTATTGGATAGCAAGTTCTTTGCTTAGGTATCTTTCTGTTATTTTACCGCCTTAATATCTAGCTGCTAAAAAGACAAATACATCATGTTTCTTGTTACCCACAGATATCATTCCCTCCTCCATAAGTGTCTAAGTTTCATTCTCCATTTGCACTATAATAACACATTATTTAAGTGAATATATGTCAGGGGAGTAACAACTGTGAATAAGTTACTGGTTGTAGCAGACATCTTCAATTTCTAATGATATTTTACTCCTAACTTTTGCCAACAGTGTGTCAGCAACTGGCATAAGTTTTGGTTGACATTTGAAAAACACTTTAGATTATGAAATCCATAGTTTGTTTACTATAGACTACTAAAAGATGACAGACTGGCATAACCTAAGCTTCATGTACCAGCATGCACACATAATTTTGGATGTTATTCTTGAACTATGAAAAGAAACCACACACTTCACATCTCCAATTTATATTCCACAGCCATTAATGATGAAATCTACTATTTAGGCCACTGTTTAGATAAAATTAATAACATACTCTGGCTGGGTTTTTTTTTTCCCTGCTTATAATCAGAAGTACAGATCTTAAATATCCTAAATCTGCGGCAGCTCATTTATGTAAATAAAGGAGGCTGTAAGTTATGAGTAGGAAAAACCCCAATAGCACTAGGCTTTCAGGTAGCCAAGTTTCTACTAGTTAATCAGATGTATCATGAAGGAAAAGCATCATGGTTCAGGATAACTCTTACCATGACTAGCAGTTTCTGCTGTCTTCTTGGCATGTGATTCTTATAGATATATTTGGAAGTCAATTAATATTACAGGGCAGCTGTACCATTACTGGTCCATTTAAATCTATTTTCCTGCCCATGGTGGGGGGTTTGGAACTAGATGATCTTAAGCTCCTTTCCAACCCTAACTATTCTATGATTCTATTAAAACTTTGGATAAGGTTCCCTGCTGTTTTGCTGTCACTACCATTATTTTTGTAGTCACTCTTTGGGTTTTTTTTAGTGTCTATAAGCTGAAAATTAAATTAGAATATCCTTTTATGGTTTAAAAGGTTTGCATACAGGCACTGATTTTGGATGTTTCTCTTAAGAAATGGAGCTTATAAATTCCTCTTTCTTTCCCTTTTATTTATTCTACCATAAAACTTCAATCCTCAGACAACATCTACTCTCTATTAACAGTCTGCCTTCATCATAACCTGATCTATTGGAAATAGCACAGTTGTGCTTTCCTCTTAGCTTTACCAGTTTAAATTTATTGAGCTTTTGGGTTGCTATGTAGATTACAAAATTATTTTATCACTGTTATCGTAATTTACTGGGTACAGTAAATTATCAGGTGAACATATTTAACTCCTGTCAGGTAATAGAAGGGGAAAAGTATTAGAAATTAACTTGGGTTTGAATCCCCAAACTTTCATATTTGGGGAACTGTTCACACCCTTAGCACAAGAACTACAAATTTACCTTTTTCCACTCACCGTACAAAATAGTCTTCTGGCAGATAATCACTGCTAGAGCAGTCAACAGTAAAAGAGGTAACCAGTTTATCACTTGCAAAGAGGACAATCAGAGCTTATCCACATCTCCCTTTCCAATCTGGATAAAATAGTTAACTTTACTCACTTTTTGTTTATCAAGCAAGTGATTTTACTCATTTTACACATTTTTTTAGTAATTTTTTTTTTTGAGTATATCAATATGAACACTCCTATCCTTCCCAAACTACAAGTATGCCCTGACAAAAATAATGTGTTCACCAAGGCACAGAAAAAACTTAACAAACACTTATACCAAACCCTTGTATTTGGTGTTGTGCAACAAGCTCTACTGCAGGTCCGAGTAGAAAAAGCACAACAAGTTTCCTTTTTTTTTTTGGTGGAACAACAAAATCTGCTTGTTCTTTCATGATGTACAGTAAGATGACAGGAAAACAGTTGCAAACCATATACATATAAATGTACTTTCCCCTGGTTTCTTAAGCAATCTTACCAGCACTTGATTTGGGTGTATCCAGATGTCAGTCAGCTGTGAGTACTTATAACAGTAGGAATTGGTATTTTTGATATATGGTACACATATCTGGTTAGGAATCTGTACCCAACTCCAGGACATTTGTGGCACCAGAAACTTTAATCTTCTTGCAAGGATTAAGACTTTATAAGCTGCACAGCCGATACGGTTCTATCCCTATCTTATGATACAAAAATACAAAAGGATCTGACTGGAATGTTATGGTCAGACAAAACCAAAAGCAATACAGAAAAGCAGACCTAGACAAAAAGAATAACAGTACGGTAACTATGAGCCTGCTGCAAAAATACAGCAGCAAGCATAAGTAAGCCTAGTATACCCTTTTGCTCTAGCTTCTTCCACTTACAAGTATCATGCCATTACTGCATTCTTACCTGGTATCTGATCAACAAGCTGAATCTGCAATTCTGATTCCTTAAATGAAAAACTTCCTCAGGTAGCTAGACCCAGTGAAGTCAACAGAAATACTCACCCAAGCCAAAAGCTGAAAGAACTTTGCAGGAACCAGGGAGAGACAAAACCTTTCTTTGGCCATTTTTCTACTTACCTTTTTCACCAGCATTGTGAGCCATAGCTGTGTAACTTCTATAGTTGTCCAAAGCAGAGTCCAGTCTACTTTTCTGAGACCTCCTGCCAGTCTGGCTAATTTGTTTGCTGGGCTTCATAATTTGGAACAAGCCAGTGTGGTATTGTCAGTTCCCGGTCACTGACGTGATGAATGGAGCAGAGACAGCTCTGTGCCATCTGTTCTTTCTCTGTGTCATCACCACATCAATTCAGACATGTTGCTCTTAGCTACAAACATCTGGAACATTAAGACAACTGATATTAACAGGGAAGAAAAATCTCCTTAGTATTACTAATAAAACTGAACCAGAAGTCATAGCTTCAACCTATGTTTAATGATGAAATTTAAGTCTCAGAGCAGGAAATTAAGAAGTAATTTCACACCAAGCTTAAAGGTTATTGCTCATTGTTCCTGTAATGCAATTGTTCAGTGCTTCTGAAGGCAAGAGATTTATACAAGCCAAGATGAAGTCTTGCAATGGGACCCAGTTAAAAAAAAAAAGTAGCATTGCAAAACACCCCACGTCCACTTTTAATCTAACAAGTGGCTCTTTTGCAATTCTTACTCATTAAATGAAGCATTTCATGTGATTAGACCCAGTGAGGTTGATAGCCCTACTCATCCAAGTAGTAGTTATGCTTCAACACATTTTTATTAGCAGTACTAAACTTAGTGACATGATACAGTAGATTATTTGCCTTCCCCATTGTCAGTGTATGAAGCATTTTAGAACATGACACAGAATTGTGTTAAATATGACTTCATACATGGGCTTTCTATAATCTCATTTCCTGTTATTGTTGCCTGTAATTTTGCTATTCATCATTTCAGTTCTGTACATCCTACCTTTTAGGGGAATACAGGCTGAGAGATGACAGATAGATAGATAGATAGATAGATAAATAGATAGATGAACAGATAGATGAATAGATACATAGATGAATAGATAGAAGGATAGATAGATAGATAATCTGCATTTATGGTATTATGGTAAAGAACTATGAGCCAAGTTGCCTTATAAAGCCTAAAATTTATTCATTCAGTTGCCTCATGGTACTTTACTATGGTTGACATTAGTTATTTTTACCCAACACTGTCAAACAGATGGAAGAAACCAAATTACAGTTCACTTTGCCTATTTCCAGATCCATTTGTTTTCTGTTTTCACTTGTGCAGAATTTCTTGTGTCATTCGAGACTTCTGCTTCATCTATGGTTCTGCAGACTCAGTCATAATTCTGTTTTCAGCAGACTTAGCTGCAGTTTATCCTCAATTTCATCCCTCCATGAAGTCAATGTGGCTCTGAGGAGGTACCAAGGGTTAGATGGGAGGATAAAAGGGTGAGTGAGAATTTAAAAACTCATCCTAGAAATGGATCCCAAATGCAGAAATGCCAACATTGCAAAATTATCCCAGGAATTTTAAAAATCCACAAAGTTCTGAGGCAGATGTTTTCTGAAGTTGGTTGAAGCCTTACATTTAACCACACTGTATAATTTTGTCAACAAAATAAAACGTTGTTGTTCCTTACTTGGGGGTATTTGTATTTAAGATTTAGTGTACAAGTCTGACCCACACTGCATTTGTTACAGAAGCTTTAGGAACACACTCTGGTATTCCAAAACACCATTTCAGGAGCTTGGACTCCACAAGTTCAGCTCATAGCCGGTGCACATACCAGCTAATAAAATAATCTGAAGGTCTCTCAGAGCAGCAGGTTCTGTTTCAGTGCATCAGTTTCAGTCACAAGATTTTCATTAAACACACTCTTACAGGAAGCCAATTTATGATTGGAATCTTGTAACTGCCATGCCAAGACTCCATAAAACTAAAACTTCTTTCCTCTAGTGTTTATTCACTTTTATATTCCATGTAATCTCTAATTTTGATATTATGCAAGGAAGGTTTGACAGGCCTCAGTAAAGAAATGGAACCAAGGGTTGTTTTTTTCCAGTAGTTCTTTTTTGAAACAAATCTCTATGTCGAACAAAGCAGTATATTCTGTATCACTGGAGAAGTCTAGGCAAGTTGGGTCTTAGAGGACTTTTAGACTATGTGCATTCATCCCTTAGCCTGGAGAGGTGACTGTTCCAGCTATATTTAGCAGTCTCCTGCTTCCAATGGGTTTCAAGGCAACCTGCCCTATACATGTGACTAGCCTAGAATACAGTTCTTGTGCTGCTTTTTCAATGTTACTGAAAATTCAAGCTTTTATGTGATCTACTACAACTTGCTCTGAGACTAGCACATGTCCTGCAGTTCCAGTGCTTTCACTGAAGCTAACAGACATCCAAAACAGTCTTTTACTTCGAGTAGTTCTTTTCCTCACCCTATGTTGGCAAACAGCAGCTGATGTCATGGATTTACTGCAGCATTAATGCTGTTCCTTTGCATAAGGTTTCTTTCTCTTTGCTGGAGGAAAGCAAGCTGAAAATAGAACAGAGGTGACTCAAGACTTCTGACTGAGATAGACAAGAGCTAAATACTCAGCAGAGAAGTTGAGAACTGAAGGCGAGGGGAAGCTCCATAGACTCTCTTTTCAATGAATACAGGTGTATAGAGGAAACGGGGGGAGCAAGGATTGAGAACTGATGGGAGAAACTCTGGGGATTGAGGTTTACTATTATATTTCTGAGAGTGAAATATGAGGAAAAAGGTCTTTCTCCTTTTTTCCTTCCCACCATGCTGCAAACTCCAACCTTTCCCTTGTCAGCTCTAGCAGACAACTTATACCCTGAGATTTCTAGTTCTGGTAATGGAAACAGCTGAGCCACAGCCATTTTACTGCCTTAGCTGCCAGTTGCTCTAGATGACTGTCTCTTTTACATTATGCCTAAGGCAGTCATTAAACAGATCTGGCAGAAGCACTTGATTTGGGGGGTCTGTAGCCCAATGAGCCAACAGATCTACAACAACAGGGTAGAATGTGTGCTACTCCTTGTCATGTAAGAATTTCAGGGTTCTGATACTATTTTTAACCTTTTAAACCAGTGTGAAGATGACACCTTCATCACTAGGTTCCTGAGGCCAGGAAGCACTATTCATCTGGAATCATTAGATCCCTACATTCAAGATTAGTATGATTTTACTCAGACAGTTTGGTGCTCTCAAATGATCTGGGTTTGACTAAAGGATCTCTCAAGAAAAGGGTCCACTAATTTAACCAGAATTCCTCAACAGTGGAAAATGTAATATTTAAGCAGCCTGTTCAGGATTACCAAGGTGCAGATTTTGATGTTTATGACAAAGACACAAACACACACACACAAAAATCAACAGTTCTGTGTAAAAACAAAATCTAGAGGGGAAAAAACCAAATTCTGTGATAACTATGCAGTGTGTCATGGTCCTCTCACTAAGAAGACACAGATGTGTCTTCAGACCTCAGCTGACTCTGGGCACTCTGTCCAGATTCAGATCTAGAAAGGCTGAGAGCAGATGTTATGTAGGCCTTACTTAAGGTTGCTTGTATTCTTACTAGCTTAATTCATTGTCTTGCTGAAGCTTTACAAGAAAGTCAGATACCTACCCTGACATCACGTACTAAAAGTTTCAAACCAAAACTACCTTCTGATGATGTTTCAGACAATACTTGAATTAACTTCAGGAAGCAATCTAACCAAAGAGAAATCCTGGATTTCACAGTTTAGAACAGCAAAATAATCATCCCCATATTTTCTGTTTTGCATATATTATTATTTAGAATTATCAGTGGACTTTACAAGAACTCGAATCACTGTTCACATAATGACCTTTTGCTAACACAGAACACCTTTGAATTAAGTCTTTTTGTCTAACCAGTCACTCCCAAAACATCAGACACAACTTTTCTTGCAAACATCCCTGCCTTCCTACTACTATTACATACTTTGAATATACCAATCAAATCATTACAGCTGTCCACAGTGTAAAGGTAAGGCTGAGAATAATTGTTTAGATGATGCAGCAAAACTCCTGACCATCCTTATGAACTTTCTCAAATCATGATTATTAAATGTGGTTAGTTTTGAATTTTCTTTGCACAGAAGTCATGGCCTTTCTAAGACCTCACTGTGTACTTCTGTCCCTCAGCGTCACATTCAATAAAATCCAAGTTGTTTTGCTACCTTTTAATGTTACAAGAGCACTAATTATTACTGAGTTAACTAACACCAGTTAAAAGCAAAGACTCTTAGGTTAACACAAGGTGATGTGGCAACAAAAGTCAGGATACTGCTTTGTTCTGACCTCATGGCATACATGATGATGTGTGATCCTGATGGAGAGTGGATTTTATCAGATACTAGGATTTCCTAAGTAGTTCACCAGGACTATGAAGTTCCTTGTCAGTTCAAAGCTGATACTCTTGATAAGTATTTACTGGACTCACATTTGAGCTCTGTACTGTGAGAGGATTCTTTTCCCACACTCAGAGTTGCCAACTGTCACAGCTTAATCAATGGACCATTTAATATTTTCTCCTGTAGTCTTGGCTCTTAGACCAATGGGGCTCTGGGAGATTAGCTTTATAGTTCGGTTTTTTGTTTATTTGTTTTAAATGATGGTATAGGAACACTTGAATTGGTGCTTTTTGTATGTTCATGTGTTCCTCTACAGGTGCAAATGCAACAAAGTAGTGTCTTAATGAAAGCTGAGATTTTCAAGCGATATCTGCCTGTGGGAATTAAGCTTCAAGATAAACAGCCAGTCTAGTGAGATCCACTTTGAACCTGAAGCCTTGGCAATTCTGCCTATGCAGCATTTTGTGATATTTGTTATCCACTGAGACTTGGATTAGTGTTTCTTCCAATGAAATCAAGTTAATGAATTGCATTTTTAATTTTCAACTGACCTTCTACACTTGAATTTTATTTTCATAGCTTAGTTACAGATGAGGAACAGCTCACATTACTATTGCTGCTGTCCAGGGAACTAAAATACTTCATAGAATTTTCTTGGTTTTCGACATTACTTTTGGGTCAAATTAAAAATTGATTAGAAAATGTTTTCCTAAACAAACACTTAAACCCATTCTAGTTATCAATTTTGTGTTTTACCTTTTCAATTTGTCTCTGGAGGGAGAGGGAGAAGATCCCATAACTGATAGACTGTTTTGATAGTGGGGGGCAGAAGTTCAAGTTCATTCTTTGCCAGATTCATAACAGATTCTCAGGCCTTCTTTGCAGCAGGGACTCAAACCACTGGATTCACATCTTTCACTCGCTCACACGATAGCCAAATAAAATTTTATTCATGTTCCTCTAAGGAACATTTTTCAGTAAAACACATTAAGAATAACCACTGATTTGGGAAAATAAGTTCAGAACTTCCTGAACCTTCTATTCCTCAAAGTTCTTTTATACTTCCCATTTCACCAATTTACAGCATGGTTTGTTTTTTTTTTTAATAAACAAAGCATATTGTAAAATCAGCTATAAACCCACAGAAAGTTGCCTTTAAACTTTCATTCTGTTTAACTGAAGAGTATTTAGGTAGTTTTTTAGAGGGCACTTTACTGTGGATCATTAATATTGGGCTTAAATGAGTCAAATAATACAAAATATGAAATAATACATAGCTGTAGCTGTCTTGGTGCTTACTCTTCACAATTTAGGTTCATAACCAGTAGGATTTGTGTCACACAGATCTCAATGAGGCACAAGGATTAACCAAAATCTGGAAGAGCATGTGGCATAGCCAGGTTGGATGGGGCTTGGAGCAATCTGGTCTAGTGGAAGGTGTCCCTGCCCATGATCTTTAAGGTCCCTTTCAACCCAACCATTCTGTGATCTATTCTATTCCTTTGGCAATTGCTGACTTAGACTCTCAAAATTAGAACAAGCATGAAGTGGATCTTTTCCTGACACATTATATGGCATGAAAATATTAGTTGAAGCATATATTTTATGTTTATTAGCTTTTTAAAGTTCCCAAGAAGCTTCTTACCTACTAAGATGTCACAGACATGAAAGCTCATTTTCTTATTTATCCAAAACTTGATATGGAAAACTGGAGGAATAAAGGACCTTAAAACTGCTCAGATGAATGAACTTGTACTGACCTCTGATGGCTGTGAATGTGTATGAAACAGAGTCCTGCAATTTGTGCTTCCTTAGGAGCTCCAGTACTCTGATTAAAATAATGTTGATGGGACAAGAAAAAAAGCCCTTTTGAGACGGAAACCAAATGACTTATAAGGGAGTCCTGAGATTATTTTTGCTTTGCATCATCATTTTCCTTTGACAGCATAGTGACAATGTATACAAGTGTTTGCAAGAAAAGTTATTTCCAATGGAAAGTCTGTTTTTCTATCTTTCAGCTACTTCAAAATTGCACAAGAAGGTTTTATTGAAAAACCTGTCCAGCTTATTCCTTCTTTATACATGAGTTCATCTTTCTGATCACAGGGAAGAAAATACATAAAGCATGAAATGGCTACTGAGTTCACAATCATAGAATCAAAGAATGGTTCAGGTTAGAAAGGACCTTGAGGTCACCTAGCTCCAACCCCCTGCCATGGGCAGGGACAACTCAACACTAGACTGTGTTGCCCAAGCTCTGCTCAGCCTGGCCTTGAACACTGCCAGGAATGGAGCATTTACCACTTCTTCAGAAAAAACATACCATAGAAGACTGGATTCCTAGTACTGCTAAGTTGTGAGAATGAACTTAACCAAAAAGGTGGGCAGGGCAGGGGGAGAAGTCATCATCATTCTGTCAAGATTTTCTCCAAAGGGTTTGTCAGAAATGATCAGAGGCAAACTCTGATCATTTCTAGAGCTTTACGCAGGACTCTGATTAGCAGTAACTTTCACCTTCTTAAGTGGAAATGTCACTACTAATAAAAAAAACCCCAAGCACCAACATTTGAGTCTTACAAAGATAGCCTAAACAAGTCCCAAAAGCTTGATAAAAGAGGCTTGGACATGAAAGAAATAAGTGCATTACCTGCAGGAAGAAGTGGCAAGCCAAATGCCTACTTTGCATATCTACAAAGGCTGTAGAAAACACCTACCTTTTGAGCAGGCCAAAAGAATCACATCTCATGAAAGTGTTACAGCAGAAGTGGAACACAGTGTATACAACCAAAATTTCTTTTGCCTTTCCAACAACGTATCACTAAGTTTCCAAGAAAATCAGCTGGTCACTAGTATAATGGTTCCTTGCTAAGAAACTGCACTGTGAAAGTGACACCTTCTGTATGTTCAGGGTCATATTTGCTGACTTGGGTGACTCAAGATACAAATTACAAAGTGAGGCTTGACTCTCTGTGCTTGGGTAGAATGGCTGAGAAGTTAAGAGACTTTATTTCCTCTTGGTTCACTACATTGCACAGACCAAGGCAGAGCTGAGGAAACAGCCCATACCCATTGCAGAACAGGATGGGGTGTAAGGGTGGTGATGAGAGCAGCACTTTGGGTATGATAAACTCTTATCATTTCTACCTGTGTTACCTTGATGAGGCAGAGTGATTCATGCAGTTGTAATAGAGGTGATGATCTGGTCTCTTGTCCTGAAGTACTTCTGGTGGCATCAAGAGCTTGTTAGAGTTCTCAGATGCAACAGTGAACCACTTGAGGCAGCATACTTGAATACTGGCATGTGACCAGTGTCACTTCTGTGCTCCATCTCAACTCCATATTCAATCCCCCAGTACATACCGGCTGCCTCAGGAAACCTGTTCAATCCCAAAAGGGAAAAAAAAGCATCTACATCAATATCTTTAATATCTCTAAAACATTGTTAAAACATTTACAAAACATTATTCCTGGACATTCAACATCACAATGTTCATAGAGATTCAGTAACAAGGCATTGGAGCCAAGTAATGGTTCATGGTGGATTCTGCTAATTCGACTCAAATCTCTGGCTTAGTTGGGATTCAGTAGACATTGGGAGCCCACTCACTTTCTACATTGATTTAAATGTGGATGTCCAGTGCAAGTTTCCTCCTGCCAGTTGGGTTTTCATAGCAGCAGGAATATTTAAAACTAAAAGAGAAAATAAAAGCCTCCTGGCTTCTATAACCAGATTGAAAGATTTTTGGTCTTAAAATTGAGTCCAAAGTAATTAAGTTGGAGAGAAAGCTTCCAATTTCTTTTGCTGGGCACTGAATCAGGTCCTTGGAGCTCAAAAGCACAGAGGGGAACATGAAACCAGCTACAGAATTTCCATCTTGTTGGATGGTCTGACTTTTCCCAATTTTATTTTGTCCAACTTTGGAGAAAAATTGATATTCATAAAATACTAAGCAGACTTGCAATTCTAAAATGCCTTTGATTATTTTGTATTAAACCGGAAAATGCAGCATAATGGCATCTCAAAATAAAAGGAAATCAGAAAGGCAAAAGTCAATAAGAAAATGTAAACAAAATCAGGTCATTGATTGTTTTGAAACATTTACAAACATATCTGTCAATGGCACAGCTGGGATGGGAATAGTCCAGCAAAAAATTATTCTGATGGAACTTCATTTTTCCAAAGGAAGTATAAAGGCAGTAGTCTTGGCACAGCAACCCTCATACCTTAGACATTGCCAAGAGCCTTTCCTGAATTACAGAGGTTCAGCTGCTCTGCAGGGAAAGGGCAAGGAGGGTGTTACGCCAACTTGATAACACATGGTCATTAAGACACCATTTCAATGTTTGGTTTAAATTAGAGAAGCCTCATTACTACACAGTATTACTGTATGTAAAGATAGGGACTTTAAAAGTTGAACTTGCCAGACAGGATTTGAATCCTGAAAAGCTCTTGCCATCCCAGCTAGTCAGAACCTGATACTGGATAAAACACTTTTACTCAATAGCACCTGAAGCCTAAAGTGGTCATAGAGAAAAAAACCCAGTCATTGAGGAAAAAATCCCTGCTAAATCACAGCATCCTCTCTGCACCTGTTTCCACCTTCTCCCAGGATTTTATGCTGCCAGAGAATTGGGCTTTGGAAAAATCAAGAACCTTGCTTAAATGTATCAGAGACTTCTGTGACATAAAATATATCATTACTTGTGAGCTTTAAATACAAGCAGGTGTGGTTTTATGTAGGAAAGAGCAAAGCGGTCATGAAAGATATGCTCTTAGCTTACCCTGCTTAGGTTTTTGACAGGCAGGTAATATTATGCCCTATAAATTGAGTGAGAAAATACAGCTGGCTTAGTACAGCACAGCACTTGGGTGAAGTCTAAAATCAACAGGAAAACTGCTCATTTGCAGGTGAAGAAACAGAATATTGTGAGTGACTCAAGTCACATTTCCTTTCGCCAGGGAACTGTTGAAAAGTGGTGCCTGGGTGGCACTTGCAGACCTGCTGCTGCACAGATGGCAAGCACTGGTGGCTAGCAAGCCTTTGAGCTATAGCCTGCTCTCACATAGATACATTCTGACATCCAAAAATACACCCTTTTTAATTTCTTATTTAATAGTATTGGCACATTAAAGTGTCCTGAGAATGCAGTGAATCATATATATACATATGTATATGTTTAAAGATTTTAAAATTAAAAGACAGCATATATGCACACACCCATCATCTATGTTGGTTTTAGTTTTTGCCCCGCCTTGGGTTTTGCCAGTTGGATGGTGGGTTAATGTTAAGCATCATTATTTAAGACTAGAAATTCAAGTGTATGTCTTCAATTACTGGAGTGTCCTTGATACTGAGATTGATTTGTACAATCTAAAAACCATCTAAATAATAAACATCTTGGGTCAAATAATTCCTTCATCAAATGACTTTCATATCAGTGTCACAAATGTATTACAGAGCATATAATTCACAGTTCATTTTCTGGGATAATCACACAATTAGCAGGAAAATTGGCCAATTTATCAAAAAATTGATTATGTTTGAGGGCATTATGCTAAATCCATCTTATGCTTACTTGAATTTTGGTTTCTGAGCTGCCACTTTTAGCACAGATTAATGCCACTGCGTTTGGCTCTAATCAAATCTATAGCTAAAACTTTTTGGAAGAAGTAGATAAAATTTGTTTTACCATTAAGCAGAGAAAGTAAAACTGAATTCACACTCAGTGGAAGACTTTTCTGCTTGGTGAGGCAGTAGGATTTTTTAATCTATATTGGAAAGGGTTGGACACTCACAACTTCTTGGCTCTCTTCAGTAAACAAAAAATATTGCTGGTAATGTATTTTCTAGAAATATATAATATTTAAGCTGAAACACTTCATGCACTTTATTGATCTCAAAAATAGGTCAACCTTTGTTGACCATATTAGTGAACAAAGTTGACTATTATAAAGTGAGACTATGTGCTAGAAAGCTCTTTGTGATGTTATAACTCTCTTCAGGGCACTCAGTGCAACTTAACCAGATGTGGGTTGTTGGAGAGATATGTCAAGAGAGGAACGGGCACATAGATGAACTTTTAGGAAAATAGCTGAGAGACATTTCCAAGTTAGGGAAGCACAATACACTAAGAGATATCTATCAGTATTAATACCCAGAATAACCCATCGTAACTTCTGTAATAATACAGTTGGGAAACTCTGGATGCAGTGGGGATGGAATGTAAAGAATTTATTTTTACAGTGATGTACAGACTTTTTTTTATTGTGGAGTGAAATGAAGAAGCTCAGAAATAGGGTCTGGATCCTGGGCTAGTAATTCATATTTAAGAGAGAATAAAAACAACTATAAAAGAATCACAGGAAACTTAAGGTTTTTTTAAGTGCAGGAAAGTCAGAAAAATCTCAGGTTGTCACTCTGAGGTGGGAGGATGAATTGTGCAGACATGTCAAATACTGTTCCTATGCTAATTGCACCTGCTGCAGTGAAGAGCAGATGACAGTGGCACAGAAAGCCCACAGCTGGAGAAGCACTTTAGAAGTAGCTAAATCTGAGCAGGTACATCTGCAAGGAGAACGGCAGAATGTTACATGTGAGAGAATCAAATTGAAATATACAATTGAGTAATGAGCCAAGAGAAGGAGGAATATTGCTTGCCTATGGGAAAAGATATATTACATTCAAGATAAGTATTGTACCATCAGCACTGTGATCTCCATACTAGCATAACCTGGGTACGCTGCAGTTAGAACCATTCATTACTCAAGATGTGCTGTGTTGTAATTAGCACACACAAGATTGTGTGAGGTGAAGAAAAGAAGGAAAAAAAAAGAAAAGACAACAATGTCAGAGTGCTTCAGTTTTACTGTGGAATGAATTTAGCTAAGTCAACCTTAGGCAGAGGTATAGCACTGATCTTGTAAATTGAAATGTCTCCCCTTCGCTATGTTTTTACTTCAAGGACAGCCAAGATGTATTAGTCACCCTAAGGTTAAAAGGAATAAAACAAACATACATGCAAAAAACTGGCTTCTTTAGCTTTAGCAAAGACAAGCAGTCAGTTTAATTTATTGTAAGGTAAGCAGAAAGGTTGTATCTAGGTAAGGACATAGCACTGGCCTTACATACTTGGCCAGAGGCAAGCACCTGAAGTGTCACCTTCCCTTCCGTATTTGTAGTGACATGTTCCACATTTGTTATATTGCTCTAACAAACTCATCCATCTTGAGCAATGAAGGCAAAACCTTCTCCTATTTTGGTTTTGGGGTCAAAGGCCAAGCTTGGAGAAGGTTATTAACAAACATATTTAGAATTAGTGTGAAACTCTTCTAGCACAAAAACAAAAGGCTTGTTTTTGACTCCCAGATTTCTGAGGGTTTTTCTTTGCTTTCAGTAAACATAATGTGGCTATTTACTTTCTGCTGAAGCTGTTTAACTTTCCCTTTGCTTTTGAAACAAATCAGTTCCCATATACCCCTCCAGATTGCTTCTGAGAATGGAGTTATTCATGCAGGATAAAACTTGTATCTTGCTCTGAGGTTAGGGATCAGTACCTCTTCCCCAGGAGCTTCTGGAAGTGAATACCCCAAACAGCAGCTGTCAGCAATTTCAAAACCAGGTCATTTAAATTAAAAGGGGAAATGCAGGCTTTATAGATTAAAATGGAGGCAAAGTTGTGGAATTCATACTAAATATAACATAAAACCAGAACCAGACTAAACCTTTTTTGTTACAATTTGCTGACTAAGCAAGAATAAAACCTTTCATAGCAGAAAAGCCAGCTTCTCTTAGAACTAGCGCACCATCTGTCAGGCATCTCCCCTGAAGCTGTATGACCTTTTTCTTCTCCTCTTTTAACGGCCTTGTGTTAAGGTAAGAAGACTCTTTATTAGCAAGTGGGACATGAGGAAAACTCTTAACATTGGTATATACAGAGGCTGAAATATCTTTCTAACTGAACTGTTCATAGAGTTTGGACTGAAACCACAAGATTTACCTTCTACACATATTACAAACACTTTTGCATATCAAGTGCATTGAAGACTAATTCTGATCCTCTGTAGGGGCTATAGAAATTATAATTAACAAAGCCTGCCTATGTAGTTTTCAGGAAGGTACTGCCTGAGTGACAGGTATTCAGCTCACACCAAAATCTCTTGGGATGTTAACAGGTTGGCCTAGCCCAGCTGGTACCTTTGTCCTTCCAGCTTTATCAGTTTTGTATCAGCTGAATCTTATTTTGAGCACAATATTCATCTGCTGATGACAACATATGGGATAAACGCATCACAAGCAGAAGCTGTCAAGTCTAAGCCAAATTACTGGAGGAAAAAAACCAGCACAGGAATGCAGAATATGAGGTTTATGATTATCACATGGAATGCAGTGGTCATACCTCTGTGTCTGTAAACAATTTGAATATCTTCACCAAAGCAATCACGCGTCAAATAGTCACAGTGGATATCACTTGTGTAGCTCAACCAATATAGCTTTCTGCTCCATTATTTAGTACAACTGGTTATTTTGATACCTTCCTTATGATTGTCCCTCTCCCTTTACCTTTTACATCCATGGGCTGTTATTCATTCTTGTGATTTCAGTGACCTACAAAAAATGCAACAGAATATGAAGAAAAAAACCAAAATTAATTTACACTCATTTAAATTACATTAGAATTAATAAGTGAACTTTTTCTTCACTCATTTTTAATTGAAATTCAATCTATTGGTACCAAGGAGAGCACATAGGGTGTGATTTTTCAATACTGGCTCAATTTTTCCAGCTTTAAGTGTAATTGGCCTCAGCAGGGACAAAAAAAATAAGTAGAGGCAAGCCAGGAAGCCCTTGAAAATTGCACAGTTTGTGACAGATAAAAACACTGATAATATTGCCATTGAAATCACTGTGTTTCAGAGCTTAGTCCTGAGTACCAGCTTGCAGCTGTAATGGAAGTGACAATAGCAATATGCACGAGGCTTACAAATCCCTGCCCAAATCCCCAGCACCCTGGTACCATATCAGAAGTTCTCCTTTATGTTATTGTTGCCTGGAAGAGAGATAACACGAGCTTGAGCATTACACTGAAGACTGTGGTAAGAGGAGGACCAGTATATCCACTATTTTATAGCCATCTACTAAAAAGATCTGGAGACAAACAACAGAATACAATCAGCTCCGTGGTATTGGGAACTAAGCTTATTTAAATGGCCCCAGATCTAAGAAAGGTACAAAATCACTTCAAAGTAGAAGTCTGTCACAGTATCTTGGATGGGAAAGATGATATACTGGCTCAGACCCTCAATGTTAATGGCAGTGATGTGCAACTAGGCTAATTTATCAAATTGTAGGTTTGGATCAGTAGATCTGGGACAGCCAAAGACCCAATTATTAACTGTATCACTTCACAATCAATATGATAGAAAAGGTTTTTAATAAAAGCCAATAATACATGAAAGATAAAGATTCAAAATATCTAATTCAAACCTTACACTAAACCCAACCTTTTAAAGACAAACATGGTTGTGATCTTCACTGGTGTGTTCTTTACAATACATATATGAAGGTGTCATACACATCAAACATGGTTGTGATCTTCACTGGTGTGTTCTTTACAATACATATATGAAGGTGTCATACACATCAAACATGGTTGTGATCTTCACTGGTGTGTTCTTTACAATACATATATGAAGGTGTCATACACATCAAACATGGTTGTGATCTTCACTGGTGTGTTCTTTACAATACATATATGAAGGTGTCATACACATCCAGGGGCAAGCTCATCTTCTATTCTACATTGACACGCATGCTGAGATCAGCTGTGTTTGCTCTCCCCAAGCAGTGGATCAGTGCTGAATCCATCACTTTTGATGGCAGCTCGCCACACAGTCCTGCAGTATAGAATTGTTACTTGTGAAAAGGTGCAGAAAACCTCTGTACAACCAGTAACACGCTGATGACAAAGACTTGCCTTCATCCCAGATGTCTGCAAGCAATCCCAGGATCCATTTTCAGACACATGCATTTCCTTTTTAGAGGACTTCTGCTCAGCCTGAATTTAAACTGTCCACAAACACCATCTGCCTTTGCAACGAGCACTGTTCTTATTCCTTTCTGGGCTACCAACAGCCCACAGTGGGGCCTGGAAACCAAGCATGTTGCTGTGCAATCCAACAGATGGCTGTCTTGCATTTCTTTCCATTAGCAATCACATTTGCTACAGAGAAACAACTGTCACTGTTCTCTGGAATCTATTTTGCATCATGATTCGACATGATTTTGCAAAAAAGAAGGAATAAGAAATTCCCTAAACCCTTCTGTCTTCTATATGGAGGAAATTTCAACTGTGACATGACTGTTTAGATATGGAACTGCTATACTGAACATTCATTTTTTTCCTCATTAAGCCTCATCAATGACAATACCAGAATTTTTCTGCTTTTACTTAAACCTTTGCAGTCTATCTATACTCAGCGGGATTAAAATGGTCAATGCACATAGATATAATCATCATCCAGCATAACTAAGAGTAGTACCTGGTCTATACTACCTTGACAATCAGAAAAATGATCCAACAGCTCTATCAGGCCTTCAGAGTCTGGAAGTCAGCCGTTATTTATGGATCCTAAGCAGATTCAGTTAAATACCACAAAAAACAATGACTAATTTTGTCATAAGCACTGGCAGCTCATTCAGTTATTATTTGTGGCTTATTAGTATTAACTGCATATGTGTATCTGCATGACGAATGTTTTCAGCCCTGAAGATGTTTATGAATCCTAAATAATTCACAATACCCAGTGAATAATAACCCATGCTGAAAAGTAATATTGCAAGTCATTATGGGTTAGATGGTTTTGGTTATTTTCTCATTTTAGCAGACTAAATTATCTAAACATAGTGTACAAACAGAAGACTTGCCTAAGCAGACAAATCTAATGCCTGAAAAATACCAGATTCTTAAAGAAACAGTAGCAGGGATAATTCATCAAAAACCTTTGTAATAATTTTTTTTACTTGAATTGGCAAGAGTTAGGAGAATTTTTTAGCACTTAATGCACTCATAGAAAAGCTTATCAGTTCAGAAACAGGACAAAAGGAAAACAAAAGATTAATCAGCTCAATAGTTCATCAAGAATAACCTTGAACACTTCTAGTCCATAATGGACTTAAAGATTTGCAATTAATCACCATTGTCAGAGTAAAATCCACCCTGTTTTTAGGGTTTAAAATAAATTAGACTGCATTCTGGACAACTCCGTCATTCAACAGACATAATAAACAGAACTTGAACGAGTATTTAATTCAGGTTGGTGGACAGAGGAGCTAAAGACAAGTTGGAACATAGTGCTTACAAATACTTGCATGGATAAAGGTTACGTCCTGTGGGGACAGTTCACATGGTATTAGTTCCTTGTCTTGCCTTCTCCTTTCTCTTGGTAGGGGATCTTTTTTGACATTGTAGAGGCCATGCATAAATATGAGGCCACTGGATGAGGCCAGAATCAGAAAAGAAGAAGCAGGTGATGATTTTGCAGTGTCTTTGCCTGGAGCCTTTCATCAGAATCCAGTCACTCCAAGTTGCTAAAGACTGTGAGGATGATGATGAAGTGTGTGGACCTCAACAGCCAAACAGGATGCTCAGTCACTCAGAGAATGACTGCTGCTCACAGTACATTCGCATGCTGGTGAACAAGAACAGGTAGAAGACCAGGGATGTGCCACTGTTTGCAGCAATGATAACCCCAAGGTCCCTGTGTTCCATGTACCCTGACACTTCATTCTGCAAAAATATTTGGAAATAGGAGACTGAATAATGATCCCTGGGTTGAACCAGCACAGCTATTATTATGATCTTATCCTCCTCTAAATGGAACTCACATTTCTTCTGCAAATGGAGAGAAGTCAATCTTACTTTTATGGTGATGCCTGTGTGCATTTCTTGAAAGCATGTACTGCACAGCAGGTGTTTCATCTGCAATAATCAATGGCCAAATATTTTTTTTGTAGCACTAAAAACAAATCAAAGCCCAAGTTTTTACTGGAAAAATATCAATTCCACATTTATATAACACCAGAATACATTAAAAGACACTGTGTTTGTGGAGTGGGACAACCACAGGTAAATTGTTCCTTGTCCAGTAGTTGACAGAGCTCATAATCTAAGGGAAAGTTTTATGGTTTACATAAGTCCTTGCACACTGGGGACTCACAAAGCAAACACCAAGATAATCTTTGATGGGAACAAATCCCTTTCCAGACTCTCTGCAATTCTTAAACCCATGGTCTCATTATCTCGTATACAGCAGGCTTCTTCCTTGTATGACTTATTTCAACAGAAGACTGTTCTCTAGTGCCAAGATTTTGGAAATTGTCCAGACTGCCGGGTTCTGTTGAAGCTCCCTGACCTCTTCACAGACCTTCATCACCATAGCTGGCTGATACAGCGACTGATAGTCAGTCTCTCATCACAACCAGCCTGTTACCCACAGATGAATGATCACAGCCAGGTCTCCTTAACATATTTCAGGGTTACCTTGGCATCTAGATGAAACTTAAAATCCCTAGTAGTCAAAAATAACTTCTGGAATTGGCTGTGGAGAAGAGGGACATTCTGCAAGTCTTCTCTGTAAGTCCATTGAAGAGGGCACTATGGAAGTGGCACCCTGGGATGTTGCTAGGGCCCCAATCAGTATGAGTACTTACTCATTCCAGTCTTGATGGACATTATCAGTAGCTCTTTCTACGCAGGCTGCATTTTGTATTTACAGTTAGTGGACTCAATGGAGCTAGCAAATCTTTTATTCTTACTTTAATTTGCTTTCACATCAGTGAAATTCATTCCTGCTTCAGAGTATGTTAACTTTCTATGTATCTGAGCTGAAGCTAATGAGACCTGCTGGTCTGGCAAGTGAACAGACTAACACTGCATTTTTAGATACGGACAGAACATCTCATACTATGGCACAATCTTCAAGAGACTGCTCCTCACTCTCAGAGCTCTTAAGTTTCTGCAGTTACTCACAGCCCTCCCCAGGAATTAGCTTTCCCATCAGGAAATTCTTCAGGTTTTGATGTGGGGATGACTTGCAGTTTACATTCCTTGACTTCCACATCAGGATGTATGGTGATTCAGCAGACCGTTGTCACTGGAGCTGATTTAAAAGGTACAAGAGAGGAAATTATGATTTGCCTACATGTCTGACACTACTCATTTTAAGAGTGTGGATAACATTTAGGCTGTTATGAATAGATTTTCTCTGTATGTACTTGTGTTTGACTATTTCAGATTAAGTAGCAAACTACAAGAATCCCATTCCTAGATACAGTATGGTTTTGCAAGACTCTCATGGTAACCACAACCCAGTAGGGGTCCAGTAACACATATAAGGATGAAGACTACATGGATTATTTCAGAAATTAGGAGCAGAAAGGGTCTGCATGGAAGAGATACCTTCTAGTAACAGCTGTCACAGGAGAGAAGTAGCTTATCTCTCATCTCTCATTCTGTAGAAGTGCAGGAAGATCACACAGAACTACACTTGCTTTCTGACAGCAGAAATCTTTGACCATACTGGTGTAGTTTTCCAAGAAACCAGCTCTGGTATCTCACCTCTCTGCTGCAGCACTGATGTATCCTTTGTTAAAGACAGGACATCGTTCATCTCTCTCCAAGTACAAATGTCTTACAAGTCAATTCTGTGCTTAACGCAAGCTGACAAAAGGAGGTTTATATACTGTGCAACAATACCCACTGCCACTCACGCGGAGAGAAGACACTTCAAAGGCAATCTGCTCCTGTGTGACACAGCTACTGCTTTGGCAAACAGAACAGATGACTTGCAGCAGTAACACTGTTCCCTGCTTCAAGTCCCTCAGCTAGACCCTTAACTTGTATTTTGTGGCACATTTGGAGATTAATCGGCATCTTAGCTTGCAGTGGTGTGGCTAATTTAAACACAAACACACTGCAGAGAGCAGAGAGCCTGAAGGGGAAAGCCGGTGGGCCTTGGGAGCAAAGTTATTTGCAAAACCTGAAAAGGAAATAAATAAAAGTAAATGAGAGATCTATTAAAATACATTAATGGCATCTACAAATGAAATTAAATCTCAGATAATCACGCTAATAGCAGGGTCTCTGGTGAGCATTCATGCTTCATTTTTCCTTGTATTTGGTGAAGACATATATTAATTAAAATATTTATATAAGGTACAGGCTTGACAGGAACACTTTGTGTAGCCATTAGGAAGGGAGCTGCTCTGTTAAACAGCTATTTTAGAAGAAAAAGCCTCTACTGTATACAACAAAGGCAAGACTATTCTTCAATAAATCTCATTTAAAGCCTGTGCTTTCTAAATATCCTCTGTGTCTAGAACTGGATGGAGTAGGCTGCTTTCTACAAATGATATAATACACTTTCCTTCCCATTGTTTAGTTAGCTTGTACTGGAAATAAACTTTCATCTTATCCTCCTCCTCGCTTTTACCCCCTTTTTATTGTTAACCTTTCATTGAATTGTTGAACATCCAAGAACAAAACCAGACTATCTGATATGTCAAATGTATTGTACAAATGAGGAGGGCAAAGCTAAACACACATTCAATAGTGGGCATGAAAATATTATCAGACTTTGAGGCAGAGACAAACCAAGACCATGTGTCACTAATGAGACTATTCAAAGTAATTCTGATGAAGTTATGATTCTATTGTCATCTAGTACTGAGAAGGAAATGCTTAGCATTTGAAGAAAGAATAGTTAATCATTTTGCAGCTCTCTGGGGCACTCTTTCAGGATTTTGCTCTTTTTTCTACTCCCCTTTTTTCCCTATCATCTTTTCAACACAAGCAGTGCTATGAAAACAGAGAGGATTAGAAGTTGTCCCTGACATGCTTCATTGTAAGGTTGTTAGTTTTGTCTTTCTGCATTTATTAGTTTGTATTCTGTATGAGACACCTGTTACCTTCTTAGAATAAATCAACAGGAAGGTCACACATGGGGTTTATATTGTACGCTTGCCTTTTTAAGCTTGTTGGGAACTCGGTGCTTTACTATACAGGAATAAATGCTGGAAAGAGCACCAACCATGCTGTAAACACTATTTCATTACGTGAACTGTGTGTGAATTGTGTAGACTCCTCAAGCAAAAGTTAATCTTAAAGTCCTGTTGCCAATACTGTCATAATCAACTTAGGGTAGCGACGACAGGAGTCTCAATTCACGGTACCATTTAAGTAAGCAATAGCTATGGCAGATAAGTTTAACTATAGCTATATTGCACGGAAAGAAATGAGCGTTGCAAAAAAGCGCTTAGAGAAATAAACAGGGAAGATGATGTATGGATGTAGCTCTCTGAAAGCTCAGATAAAAAGGCCTGCTTGTGCAGTCCATTATGCTTGGTAAGGATGGGTTGCATAAAAGCAACTGTTGACGTTTAACACAAAACTTGATATTCATTTTAGCTCATGAGAATGTCCACTTCCCCATGCCCTTTAAAAACTACAGCTGGGCTTTACAATGAAAAAGGTTTCTCAGCAACATTGCCCATTTCTTTAACACTGCAGCATGTACATAAGACTGCTGTGTGCCTGAAGAATAGAACACAAACCAAATGCCCTCTGGGATGGGGAAGGAGAGATATGCAACCATTCCAAATCCCAAAGCCTCTCTCACCCGGTGGTGGGCTCTACGAGCTCTCACTGCTCCTCCCTGAGAAGCTGCACCACTCCTATGAAAGAAGAATTCGGCACTGATGAGGCCAGAAAGAGGGAGCAAGGGGTACTGTGCTCCAGTTCCTGTCCTAAGTCTTGCTTTCACATTTTGTATTAACATTTGCATTTTGCTTATATGGCTCCAATATTTTTGATTCTATTTTCTTTATTGTTAAAAATAACATGCTATGGATGTTACATTTTAGTTCTATGGCCAGTTATATCTTAACCCCATCTTTAAAAGATACATTTACTATTTTTCTCACCCCTCTTTGCAACCTGGCACTGAAGCCAATACCAAAGTCAAAGCACAGCCAGAGCATCCTTTCTTGTGTGAAGTCAAAGAGTCGTAAGTTAAATTCATTCCATACTGAACTCATGGCAAAGCTTCCACTGACTTCCATAAAGATAAGACTTGTCCCAGTCATTTCAATCTATGAAGAGGTAAATCTAAATTTTCCTTAGCTTTAAAGAACATTCAAATTATAGGTAATTATAAATATCAGGCAAAACCACCACAGTTGCTCAACATGTTTCGAATGTTGGTCAATCAGGTTCTGTTTTTTCATAAAGAGAAGGACTGTTCAACCCCAATTTTACAGATGCTGTATGTACTGGTGTGGTAGGAATATGTATTTTGCAGCTTCAAGAGCTTATTCCAGACATAATCAAGCACAGAAATCCTAAACATTCAGCATTTGCCCATCACTCACATACAGCACAAGCTGGCCTATTCCCCAGACACTTCATTCAACAATAAATTCTGATGATACCGACACATTGAGGAGGAAAACTGAGTAGACAATAGGAGATAAATGAACTACCAGTCTGCCTCAAAATGTTAGTGGAGTGGCATTATTAATGGTATTTTGTCAATTCCATTGATGGGCACCATGCTGCAAGAAGCATGAAGCGCCAGCTCACTACTTCATGTAATTTGTCATCTTTCCGACAAAGTTAACAGATCTATATAAGTTTTTCCTCCAGGTGAGAATCTGACCAAACATTTAGACATGTCATTGCTTTGATAAACATGCAATATAAAAAAGATGGTGGCATAACAGGCAGACGCCTTTTTGAGAAGGCAGAAGCAGAGACAACCGTAGTCTGTCAGCACAGGTGAAGGAAGAGGGGCTGAAGAACAGAATACTAGTGATAAGTACCAGAATTTTACTTCATTAGCCAGTGAAGAGTGAGGCTTTTTGCTGGCCATTTTACAATTCTCTCATTTGACTTGTTTACTGATGGAAATGTTTGCCAAGGAACTTCGGAAAAATAGTGACATATGAACAATCTGTTGCGGCATATTGTAGTGGTGGTGTTTGTGCTGCTATAGTTACTAAGCTTTTACCATTTTTTTTTGTCATTTGTCTTGAAAAAGCTGGAACTTGGCATGAAGATTTTGGGTGCCTCCATCTTTAAGTCAGATGGTTTTCATATTTTTCATTACATTTCTGTAGGGGTTTTTTTCCTGAAGAAAAGCCTGGAGATATGCTGTGTCAAGGGAAAGAAAAAAGCCTGCTCTGATGAAGAAAGCAGCAGAAGGTGGGGAAAAAAACCCTAAATGCATTGTAGGATGTGGAGAAACAGGTGTAAACTTCTTTTCAAGGTGAGAAAAGTGTTTGCAGGTTATTCACGTCTTATGGAACTGCAAAATTAACCAGGCTATGCAAAAAAAAAAAAAGCCCTTGGGATTTTACTTTCTTTGGTTTCAGATCTCACAATGATGATTTTATTCAAAGCTAGGTTTTTTTGTACAGGGCAATAGCTTGGCTTAAATCCCTGGTTTTCAGTGCGTTCATTAGATGGACTCCATAAAGACAACATCAACACACTGAGGGAAGTATAAGCTTCACATATTTTAACTGTAGTCAAAAAATTGGTACAGGAAAGACCAAGGATGAAATGTTGTACAAGCACTTAAGAGAGAATGAACTATGCCATCAGCAACACCACCAAGAAAGACTGAACAAAGAGAAATACGTCTCCTGGTTCTGTCTGATTAGGAAGCCTGAGCTCTGCTGGGCTAACACTGACCTGTAAGATACTTGCGCTATAAGCCTAAACCAGAACCTATTGCTCAAGTACTTGAACTGCCATGTGGCTCTGCTGTGGTGGGACATAAAAGTAGCTACCAGAAACATGGACTGTACAAGCACAGCAGACATCTGTTGTAAAGAAGTCCAGGGAGGAACTGAAGAATGAGGAAAGAGAAATAGGAAAAATAAAAAAAACTAACTGAATTATTGCTGAGTAACCCAACAATAAGGAAAAGAAAGTACTATGTAAAAATCATCCTTGAGGGAAGCTGGGAAGTGATAAGTGTGACTGGTATATCTTACCCTATTTGGGAATCTTTCCCATCACTTCCTAAGACCTTACATATGGGTAGCTCCCGTTACTGCTAAATGCATTAAAATATTAAGTTTCAGTCAGAAGACTCCTCACCTTCCCTGAACCACAGCCCATAAAGAACATCCTACACTCCTGCCAGCTGTCATCCTAAACACATGGAAAATCTTATCTGACATCTGTAAGATTAATAAGATATTTAGCTAGTGTTATGGAAGTCTTCCCTGCTTGAACTTCATGTCTTATCACAATTCTGCAACAATTTTCTTGACACTTTGAACTTTCAGTAGGTCTTTTTGAGGGAGAAGGAGGCTGAAAGACAATTATTTCAGTGCTGTTGATGGACTTGTTAACAATAATACTTGTTCTGCACAACCTGAGGAAGAAAATATATAGATGTTTCTGTTTGGTTTCAACACCTTGATTTTAACAGGTGGATGCAGAGAGAAGTTAATTCCACTAGCTTTAAAATGAGTGAAAATATAACTGAAAAATATAGTGTATGCTTAATCAACAAAACTGATTAACTCAAGATAATGTTGCTAGAGGTTCGGTGTGATGAAATGGTATTAGAAATGTATGTGTACCAAGAGGTATAATCTATCAGTGTTTGTATGGAAAGAGTAATATCCATGACTATATTATTCGAAATATACATCCATGCTTACACTGAGATATCAATGTGTATATTAGAAACAAATAATAAACAAAAGAACAGGATGGGATTTAGAAAGAAATTCTCCTCTTTAGGAAGTTTATTTCACAATATATCTTTTGATTAACTTTTCAGGAGCTCACATCAGCCACTGTAGCATGCCTGGATACCTATTTATGGACCTCTAATACTAGTCTGCAACATGGCTTCTATGTTCTGCTGTTCCCCCCATCAGTCCCTGTCCTGCTGTCTCATACCGTGAAACACAAATTACCCGTAAAAATGATAATTCTCTTATTAGTTTTAAAGGTCAAATCAAATGATGTGGAAAATATGCAGTGGTGTGACATATAATTTACATAATTGCCACAAAACACTGCACTAAAGCTGTGTGGGGGAAAAAGCAATAATAAAAATTATAAAAATATAAAAACCCACCAAGCTTCAGTGAGGAAAAGCCAGTCAGGCAGATTTGCAGTCAGTGTGGCTGAACCACTGACATGTGAACCAGAACCAAACCATGCTCACCACATTCAGTCCTGATTGTGCTCTCCTCTTTTTCCCACCTCACTCCCCCAAATATATGGGCACAAAATGAGAAAGGGAAAATTAGAGATCTCCCACCAATCCTGGATTTTAAGATGTTTTGTTTCTAGATCTGAAATGTAATTTTCAAGGTCTTTATACAAGTGCACTAGCCTTGAGGGAGGGGGTTGACACAGAGATGACATTGTTCATCCTACCTGATGTCCCAGATGGTGTCACACAAAGGTAATGAGGTGTGAGCTGAGTCAGTCCAGAGGCCTGCCAGTCCCTAACATCCCCTTTGCAGGCACTGGTTTTCCCTTGCCTAGGCACATGAAACAAGCAGGTAAGGGACTTTGTTTGGATGAAGGTGCTGTCAGCATTACCCATCTCCTCCAGGGCTTGGCACCATGGACATGGTCTGTGGATCCTACTTCTCCACAGGACACAGTTCATATGTCCTACAGACCTTATGGATGTCTCATGGAAGCTGATGCAGCAACTGATATATAGGGAGGAATTAAACTCAGCTTGTAGCTTAATAGTGATTTCCTAAAAGCCCTCACTTACAGAAAACAGACCTTAAATAAACATCACTTGAAGCCATTAAAGGAAAACCTAAATCAAAACCACCACACATAAAACAATCTAAGCTATTTAAAAGCAAGCTTAGGATTTATTCTAATGCATAATTCTTGTTTAAATTCATTAACTGGATGGGTTTGGCCGATGATTTTAGTGGCATTTTATACAGGAGTTAAATAACTCAAAAACCTGGCAATAAACTTGACATCTGCTCCTTTTTTCTTAAAGCTTAAGGTGTATCCCTCTCCTAACACACCAGACATTACACAAGGCTTTCTGCATGGTACATCTGACAACTGAGACAACGATGTTTATTTCTGAGATTAAGACAGCAAGTTGTCCCTATTCATATCAATGAAGTATTAACTCTGACTACATCATTAGTTGCTATGGCTCAGTTTATTAAGGCTCAGTCTTGTGTTCTTACATGTGTACTGAATTAACCACACTTTCGTCTATTTTGCCTTCACTTTTTAATATCATAAAGCCAGTCTTAGTTTACTTTGACTAGTTAAAGTTGATCTTCCCTTAAAATAATTAAGCTGATAATAGGTGACCAGACATTAGAAAAATAGAGTAGGATATTGAGGAAAAGGTGTTCTATTACATTGTGCCTCTATCTTGGACTTATAACTCAGTTCATTTCACATCTTATGTATTTATCACCCAGATTCTTAATAGAACTTTTTAATCAAAAGAAGTGAAAGAGATCACTTATTTAGTTGACATATCACAAATTAATAAGATAAGCCATGAATGAGAAAATCCAAATGGTCTTTCAAGGCCAGAAACCTTGCTGCTTCTGAAGTGCAAAGCTCTGTTATGAAATAGAAGAGGTAAAATTCTTTTAGCTGTCAATGAGTATTCATATAATTCACTGACTATATTAAAGGAATTCCCATGAGATACCTGTCCAAGGTCAAGTTATTTTACATTTCCATATTAAAAAGAGGAAAAAGTATACAATGACACACAGAAAGAGGGTATCGGGTAATTAGATAAGGAGCTTTTGTGATGTAGGCATTTGGAAAGCTTAGAACTGATAGTAGAAGTGAGTAATACTGCTCACTTCTTTATAGGATGACATTAACAGCAGCTTCAAAACTACAGCTGAGCTGAAATACCCTGCTGTCGTGATCAAAGTCAGCCTGCACATGGCTATCAGAGACACCACAGGTTGAGAAAAATTATGAAAAATACTAATCCATTGCTAAAAAGTCCTTAGAGTTATTAAATACTATCAGAAATGCATACATATCATTAATAATCGTGTCAATTTCCTTGTCTCTAAGCCTTTGTACATAACAGCACATCAATGTTGTTAAAGCTTAGGAAACAAACAGCCAAGTAGTGCATATTTAGACACCTAATTCATACTACTCCACCTCTTCTCAACCTCTGCCTTCTGTTTTTCCTGCCCATTTGCTCTACCTTGTCTCTGACAGCAGATTTGAAGGGTGAAAGCTGTCACTTCTGATGTTAGTACAATACCCAGCACAACCAGGCCTGCAGATGTTAGAATAATAACAGTAAATCATAGTCTGAAGGGACAGCTCAAGCAAGGGAAATAATACTTGTCATAGAACAGTTGGAACTCTAGTTGTATCTGGGAAAACTCTCCTGTACTGACCACAGACACCTCGACAAAGGTTTGGAAGGGTCATGCTGAGAATGAGGAGCCCTGTATTTCTCCCACTTTCCTTGGCTGATGCCACATACTGATAGGGTTCTTGCATCACACTAGAACTGTCCTATTAACACATGAATTGAGACCAGCTGTGATTCTGCATAGCACTGTCTTGGATTTAAATATGTTCATTTTCTTGAATTTGAGAATGATAATATTTGTAATAATTATTATTAACTTTTTATTAACAGTAGGCTTCTCACAGACACTGAAGCCAACTTGCGAACTTTTATCCACACAGATATCAGGTAGAAACAACTGAGGAACAGAAGGTGTGGACAAAAGGTTTCCTTATGGCTGGTGCTGGGGCCAGAGCTGCATCCAGGAACTGGTAAGACTCTGATCCTGTCACCTTAGTGCCAGTTTGGTGTCACCCTATTAAGGAACTATTTCTTGGGCCCATAACCTGAATTCTGCCGCTATCATGGGATGACAAATATCATTAGAAGGCAGATAATAAGGTCAAACATTTGCCATTGGTTTCTACTGTGATCAGGAATGAAGAGATATGTGCCGTATTTTATTCCCACTGACTGTTTTTCTTCTTTGCTATATTCTGTTCATTATCCGCAGGGTTGCAAGGGCAGACATAGTCTTCTTGTGCTGTGCCAAACAACATGGCTTGGATCCTTGGGGACTATTAAACACTGCTGCAGAAAACAACACACACTTCTGGAACAGAAGAGATTGAGAGCTGTGAGGCCCAACTTTAGGTTTATGAATGTAACATGACAGAGGTCCAGAGCATCACAGCAGTAACCAGTTGTTGAGGGGCCTGGCTGGGAGCCTGGCACTGCAACCCAGTCAAAAGCTTTACAAATGGAACATTTATTGTCACTTCCTTAAGTGAGATAGAGAAGACACACCTAAAACAAGTAAAAGTTGCTGCTGAAGACAGTGGGAAATAAATACACTTCTACCTGATCTCAAGATTAAGCAAGACTTATTTTTCATTTGTTCAGTATGGGAGCACACGAACACTATAATCTGTCTGTCATATAATAGCTCCAGACGGGATTTAGATGAGTAAAAGAGACATTTCTGAAATGTCAAATGAGAAAACACACTGAAAGAAGAAGACAGACCTATGCTGCAAAATGGAAAGATAATGTACTCACCAGCTTATACATCATTACTGATTGCTGCCAGCAGATCAGAACAAGATTGTACCTGAAAGACCAGCACTGAGAGAAGAAAAAAAGAAGTTGTGGACTTCTTTTACAGCAATTTGTCAGAGATTAAATCTCAGGTTTTCACATCACAGTATCTATCATTGGCTGACACCCATTAATACTGGCGGTTTTCTCAGTAACAAATGAAAACATGCCCATTTTTTACTAAATAAAAATGTTAAATATGATGTGGATGCATAATCTTTCTTTTTCAACACAGTATTTAGAATTGTTTTCTCCACTGCTGCACATCTTGCTTTATGCAACATTCCCCTGCATTATAGAGGCTATGACCTTGTTTCCCACCAAGGCTGATGACCAAGCTGACCTACAATTCCCTTGCCCCTCTTAAAGTGGCCCACATCAAACTAAAACCTTCCCCTTGAAGGCAGACTGCAGGCAACCAAGTAATTTCCAACATGAGAAAAGCTCTTGGGTTCATCTGCTGTAACCTCTTATGCTGGGAATGACTGAGATACCTGGAAGATAGGTCAGCTGTATATACAGGATAACTCTTCACACTCTGAGACAGTAGGAGCACGGACCCTGCACTGGGATTTGAGGTTATGACAGGTAGAGATTCCCTTTAGCTCTAGACTTGATTTGAACGATTTTTCTGAGAGCCATCAGATGAGAAAACACACAGGAAACATAGAAGAGAAACACAGCTGCTGTTATCCAACCACTGAAATCTTGCTATATGAAGACTTCCATGCGGACATGCTGAATTTAGGCATAAGGGAGCAGTGACAAAATGCTCCTGAATATGAATTCCCTAGTCAGCCATACAAGTGTATTATCCTTTGGAGGCTGTGTGTGTGATACCCATTGGATGCTATGCTGTCATTCAGAAGGATCTAGACAGGCTGGAGAGATGGGCAGAGAGGAGCCTTTTGACATTCAACAAAGGGAAGTGCAGGGTCCTGCTCCTGGGGAGGAATCACCCCATGCACCATTACAGGCTGGGGGCTGACCTGCTGAAAAGCTGCTCTGTAGAGAGGGACCTGAGGGTTCTGATAGACACCAAGTTGTCCATGAGGCAGCAGCATGCCCTCATGGCCAAGAAGGCTGATGGTGCCCTGGGCTGCATTAGGAAGAGTGTTGCCAGAAAATGGAGGGAAATAATACTCCTCTCTGCTCAGCCCTGGGGATGCCTCATCTGGAGTACTGTGTACTTAGGAGCCCAGAACTGGACAAGAAGAACATGGAGCTCCTGAAGCAAGTCCAGTGGCGGGCTACTAAAATCATTAAGAGTCTGGAGCTTCTCTCACATGAGAAAAGGCTTCAGTCTAGAGAAGACTCAGAGGAGATCTGACCAATGTGTATAAGTGCCTGAAGGGAGGGTGTCAAGAGGATGGGGCCAGACTCTTCTCAGTGGTGCCAAGTGAGGTATCAAGAAGCAATAACTCTTATAGTGTGTGCATAACTAAACTAGATTTAGTGCATAAACTAAAACACAGGGAGTACCACCTCAACATGAGGAAAAACCTTTCTTACTGTCTGAGCACTGGAACAGGTTGCACAGGGAGTTTGTGGAGTCTCCTTCCCTGGAAATATGCAAGACCCCTCTAGCACAGTCCTGAGCAATGTGCTCTAGGTGACCTGGCCAGAGCAGGGAGGTTGGACCAGATGAACTCCAGAGGTCCCTTCTAGCCTCAGCCATTCTGTGATCACTCAGACTGTTGTCAGTGGTGCAACAGCAGTGATTTGTCTACCTAAGGCTGGTTTTGACAGTAGCTGCTGAGACATCAGAGTCAGGCCAAGGAAAACATAATTATGGACTATTCTGTCAGCCAGGCTGTCAGCAGATTACCTCACCTACAACTACACATGGCCCAGCCACAGAAAATGAGTAAGACTCAAAACTGATCATAAGTGAATGCGTTCCAGTGCAAGAGCAGCCAATTGACTGACCTTCCACCCACCTGCAGAAAACACCTGATGGCAACTTTACCTATGCTTGAGCAGGCTGGCAGCAGGTAGGAGGTGTTTCAAATCTGGCATAAACAGTAACTCATCTCATAGGTTTCAACTGTTTGTCTAGCAGGTAAGGAGTCCTGAAGTGAGCTCTGAAAGATGTTTTTTTCTGAAGGCAATGTTTTTTGGTTTTGTGACTATGGTTTGCAAATATTCCAATCTTTTTTTTGGTTTTTCCTCAAAAGGAAATCAACCAAAAAGACCCCAGAATAATCCAGTGAATGGAATGGAGCCCTCTGAACAACATTCACAGCCATATTTCAAGAGCTGTTGTCTAGATTTCTGCAAGAGGCTTGGAAGCATTTCCCTCAAACTCTGTTTGAACAGAGGCACAAAATGAATGGAGAAGGCAGATCAAATGACAGCACTCAGATTTGGTGGGGTTTCATCATGTCCTCACTAGGGTTAACACTGGAGACTGTCCTGAGCCTTCTGTCACTATGCTTTATGTGCAAGCTGCAGCAGGACTTCTGTCAGCAGAAGTTATATGTACCAATTGAGGGCAGTATATCATCTGCACAAGAACTCACTTTGAAACACAGCGTGCATTTGCTCTGTAAAATTCTCTCAGCCAACTAACTTTTCTTTCTCATCAGAGTATTTTTCCAGCAGGTTTTTCCAGCCTGTTACGGAATGGATGTTATGACACATGAAAAAATCCAGTCTGCTCTTGTCTGTACAGAGCAAAATATTACTCTCTGCTTAACTTTTCAGTGATCACCAAACAGAGGAGCAAATTATTACTGCAGGAGGTCTGAAGCAATTTATGCAAGATTTTGCTCATGAAGACTTACTGCTATTTCTCAGCAGTCATGATAGAAATAATACATACTGAGTACCTTATTGCTTTTTAGCATTCATAGAGTTTGCAACAAGCAGGAGTTGCCAAATTCAGTAGCCAGGCAGAAGAGATGCTGCTGCAGCTTCGTGTTCCCAGAGCCAGTGAGCAGTGGGGATGAGCATCCTAATAGGTACCCACACAAGCACAGGTATACAACAAATATATACATGGACACATGGCCAGTAATATGGCTCATTGCAGACAGAAACACTAAGTACTCACACAAACACCACCACCACCAGCCTCCTCCTGTTTTCCTCTCTGGCTGAGCAGGATGAAAGCCTGTTAGTGGAAAACATACACACATATACATAAACATCTATATCTACACACACAGTGCAGATGACCTAAGTAACTGGGCTCAAATACTCAGTCTATCCAATAGCTTGCCCTCAATCCTTTCTCTCCCAAGCTGCAGGCAACTCAGGACCAGCAGCCCCACTCCAGCTGCTGATCTACAAACTCACTGTCACACACACAAGATATTCCTCCAGTAACTGGTCTTAAACACTCAGCCTACCCAAGAACTGGCTCTGACCCTGCCATCTCTATTTGCCTCACACAGACACATGCAAATGAATCCCAACTCAGTCGATCCCCACAGACTTACACACCTTCTGGTCTCCCCAGCAGTAGCCTTGGACTTCTGGCTCCCTGCCGTAGCCAACTTGCAGACCCCCTGGTCTCTCTGGTATCTGACCCAAACTCACAGCTGCCTTGACGCCTGGCTCCCAGGCCTCTTATTCTACACACTGTTAGTCTAGTTTTATTCTTGCACAGTGATACACACACTATTGATCGCTCCCTTTTGATAGCAACGCAGGCAAATGAGCTCCTATGATCCATGGTCCAGCTCCAGTTCCTGCAATGAGACCCCCATACACACACAAATGTTCTCAGGCCAGGGTCCCTCACCAGCAGGATATTCAGAAATTGAGCTTACAGAGAATACAAGACTAATTGTGGTCATCAGGAGGCTGGTCCTTTTTACTCCCTTTCTATTTTTCCATACTTCTTCCTTCCCAAACTACCTTAATCCCTCTCGCTGCCTTCATTTCTTCTCCTAAGCCAATAAATGTAAGTAGCCCAAGATGTTCCTCCTTGCACCCCATAATGAGGCCCACACCTCTGGTGGTAACTCCCCCTTGTCTGTAAGGTGCTCTGGAGACCATCTCCCATTGACTCACAGTGCTGGTGGCTACCCAGCCCCTGTGGCTGAGGCTCCCCTGGTACAGCCACTGTAAGGATACTGGGGTCCCCCAAATGCTATGGTGCCTCTGTGCTCCTTCATGTCTGGGGAAAGGAGCCTTCATCACATAACCTAACAAAATAAGCAATATCAATGTCTTGAGCACTTCAATGAAGAGCAGAAATGTTGTTGGAAAGGAATAGAATTATGCTTAGTAAAGCCTAGGCAGAACACCAGATTCAAGACTATCCAGTGCTCTGTTTTTCCTGCAGAACGAGGCATCCCACAGTTACTCAGAGGCATGGGGAATTAAGAAGTTATATTGTATTCCAGGAACAGAAATATATGGAGTGCTCAGCAATATATTTATTATGGAACCAATTTAATCTACAAGTTAATACAAAATGTTTCTGTTCTGCATTCTGATTTTGCTGTTATATGATAGTGATTTCAGGCTGTAAGCTTCATAGAGAACTAAAAAGGTATCCAAAAATCAGTATATATCCATATTTCACATAATATTAGAAAACTATTCTTTTGGCACATTCTAACCTATATATAAGGTATAGAACATATTTTTATATAAGAAAATAACAATACATACAAATACAAAGGTGTCTGGATTATTTGAAGCTGACAGTTCACAGGATTGATGCAGTTCCAGTATATCAGTTTTGTGGCTGATTGTACAGAAAAGGTTAATTTCAAACTCAGATCATGTAGTTTCCATGCAGATCTCTTCCTTTCCAAATACTTTCTGATGATTTACTGTAAATGAACAACCTGGCATAAAAATGGCTCACTCAAGATGTGAGACATCAGCTCAACAGCTGAAAAATGTCAAAGCAATAACTTTACAGCCTTAATGCCCTAAGAACTTTATATCAGTGTGGCAACAAAACCAACAGGGTGGTTTGATAAGGTTTGATATCCCTGACTAATGGAAACAGAAGCTCTCTCTGACAATCCCTAAAGGAGATCTTGTCTGCAATACTAAAGTGAAGGAAGGCGTTCAGCAGTTAAAAAGCTCAGGAGAAGAGGAAAAGCTAAAAGAAAGAAAAAAGCTAGAAATCCATGCCCCCTAGCCCTGAGGCAGAAGACTGTCTTATTGAGAAGGGCCAAATGTTCTACACAGATCAGACAGTCCAAATATGGGCCACCACAGGACAGGAATTCTGAGCAGCATCTGTTCTTTCTCGTTTCATAAAATCATAGAATAGTTAAGGTTGGAAAGGACCTTAAGATCATCCAGTTCCAACTCCCTACCATAAGCAGGGACACCTCACACTAAACCATGTCACCCAAGGCTTCATCCAACCTGGCCTTGAACACCACCAGGGATGGAGCACTCACAACCTCCCTGGGTAACCCATTCCAGTGCCTCACCACCATAACAGGAAAGAATTTCTTCCTTAGATCCAGTCTAAACTTCCCCTGTTTAAGTTTGAACCCCTTACCCCTTGTCCTGTCACTACAGTCCNGCACCCTTACAGGAAAGAATTTCTTCCTTAGATCCAGTCTAAACTTCCCCTGTTTAAGTTTGAACCCGTTACCCCTTGTCCTGTCACTACAGTCCCTAATGAAGTTTCCCTCCTCAGCATCCTTATAAGCCCCCTTCAGGTACCAGAAGGCTGCTATGAGGTCTCCACGCAGCCTTCTCTTCTACAGGCTGAACAGCCCCAACTTTCTATGATTTTTGAGATACAGGTCAGCCTGCACATACCCTTATGGGAAGTCCCTAATTTCTGGGCATTCATGAGAGTTCTTATGCCCCCTTTCTTTTTTTCCATAGTTGCTGCTGTGTTATTCTCCAAAACACAGGCACAATCAGTCTAGCTAGGTAAGTGAGACTCTGCTACATAGAAAGCAAAAGGAAACATCAAGAAAGTAGATAGTATCTGCTGTATTTTAGACAAGGGTGACTAAACTGGAAGTGACATCTAATATGAGAAGGAATCCACAGCACTTTCTACAAAGAACAGTGTGTAAAATTAAGAGTACATAGCATCAGAATGGAAGCGAGCACCTTCAGCTTCTGTAAGGCTGAGACATGGAGCTATTGTGAGACATAAACCAAACACCTCAGAATTTCTCAACAGAGCCAGATGAAAACTGACCCCCGCCATCAACATCTCTTGACCAGAAACAGAAAGAGATGCCAGATGCCCCGGGCCATGTCCTGGTGCAGGCCAATGTGGTTATCCACTTGAACCTGTTCCCCAAAAAACCAGTCCACAACAGGTCTTAGCAGAGAGGACAGAGTTTGTGGGGAAGAGCAGCAGATTCAAAGCAGAGAAAAACAGCTGCAAGAAGTAGCAGTGATACCAGTGTGTAAGGGTTCAGACCTCCTTTGGTGTGTAACAGTATTGACAAAGAGAGACAAACAAAGGCTGAAAACCAAAGTAACATTTTAATGGTCTGACCAGGTATTCTTGACATTGAAGTAAATCAGTAGAGATTCACCCTGCTTACGAGTGTAGACCTGGACCCCAAACATGATGTTAAAAATATGTTAGCATCATTCTGGTGTTCTTGCTTAGCCTATATATGAGAGCACATGAGAGAAAGAGGCAGAATTTAGGAAAGGCAGTGTACCACAAAAGAGGCTGCAAACACTTTTCTTCCTCTTTATAGGAAAGGAAATTTCTCCAGGCCCAGCTGAGCAGCTTCCCTGGTGTGAGAGGAACACTTACCATCTAACCCACAAAGAGTAGGGTCAGCATTGTTCAGCCAGGCTGAGTTGTGCAGGTTCTTGCTGTACTTTTGAGCATCTGTTGAAATGCATTTTTGCATTGTAACATGCGACTTGGTCATGGGGCTCATGACACTTGGCTTGTCACTCTGTGTTAGCAAATGCTTTGACAAATTCTGACTGTGATTGGCTTGACACTTGGTATAGACACAAAAGTCATGGTTGAGCACAGAAATGACTGGTATGATTTTCACAGCTATAAGGCATCCTGTGGTCTAAAAGCTCAGGAAATCAAGCTTTAAAGTTTTGGTTCAGCCTGTTGTAAAGAAAACAGATGCAAATTTGCATTCACTGAAAATCGCGCAAGTTTGGGATGAGTATGATTATAATTTGTACCCGTATCTTTGAAGGCAAGGGATGAATCATCTGTAAAAATTAGTTGCAGATGGAGGCTCAGGTCTTGGGAGGCTTGAAAGATTACAGGCTGTTTGGAAGGGTTTCAATTTGCATCTACAGCCAGTTTGAAATGAAAGATGAACCAAACCAGCTAATACACACTGCAGTAGACTGTGAGGATCTCCTTTGTCTGCTCCCTGGAGGAAACTTCTGGCATAATAAAAGGCTACTAAAAAGAAAAAGAATATTTCTTTTCATATATTTTGCCCACACTGTAAAAACCTCTTTACCGTTATCTTGTATTGCTGTTGTGTGCCTGCTGTAATTGAACAGCCTAATGCAAAAAGAAATATTATACAATCTGAACACAAACATAATGAGTATTGAAAAAATCCCTGGCAACAACCAGAAGTTAAATAAACACACATACAAAATTATCTTGCCTAGGCATAGCATTTCTATTAGAGAAGGCAAACACATGAAATGCCTTTGTGTTGGAAAGCAGGGAGGGTGTTTCCATACATATTCATAGATACTCACTCCTAGCTAGTTGTACATTTTTTGTTACTAAAACATTTGGACTCTTAGAACACAAACATCATCTTCTGCATTAGGCTGTGTTCGGGATAGAAAACTTTTGCTGCTCAGAACTGTCACAAAGTTGTGGAGAAGATATGAGGTGAAGCAAAATGGGAGGTGGGTTTCCAGTAACTGGCATAATCACACAAGCATAGTACTGCAAGAAAGGCACCAAGGAAGTTGTGGCTTCCCCATCCCTGGCAGCTCTAGGCCAGGGTGAATGGGGCTTGGAGCAACCTGGTCTAGTGTGAAGTGTCCCTGCCCATAGCAGGGGTTGGAACTAGAGAGTCTTAACGTCCTTTCCAACCCAAATTATTCTGTGATTCTAAGATTTTTCAGGTTAATGATGCACATGGAACTTAAGCCTATATCGGTACATCTTAGAGGAGCAACTAAAGGGTCGAGACAGAGCTGTTTAAAGCAGTAAGACAGCATTAATAGCATTTGTAGATTTGGTGGGGTTGTTTTCCTTTGTTTTAAAATCTGCTCCTACCAAACATTATTAAAGAAGCCTCATGTATTTTTGTCTTCCCTTGTACTTATTTAGACAGATCAACAAATTAACTGGGTTTTATGCCAGTTCTGAAGACAAGCTGAGGAACAACTAAAAATCATGCAGGGATTTCAATCAAAATAGACCCCCCACAAACCAAGCCAGAAAAACCCCGGAAGTTGAAAAACAGAATTAGAGAGAAGTGATTGGAGGTTCCAAACTAACAAGGAACCACAAGGATTAACAATTTTATTAGCACACAAACCTGGATCTTCCAACGGTTTTGACAGGAGCGCATGGCACTGAATCTGGAATGTTCTAACTGCTAAGATATCCATGCCCATTATTGTAACACCACCCTCTGGCAAACAGGTATTAGTATATTTTGCTTTCACCACATCAACATGACTGTCAACTTCCTATTTTTCCTGCTAAATCTTTTATGTTTTCTTTCATATACATGTATAATAATATAATACAAAAATATATACGTGTGTATATATATACACATATATATATATATGAAATTTAAACATTTTTTTTTCTTTGTATCCCCCCTAAACCACAGTAGGCATAAACCTTTGCTGGCTTTACAATCATGACATCCCTTAATGACAATTTGTAATGAAAGAGATTAAATTGTATGCGATTATAGTATCAGTTCTAAACATATCAGGGCTTGAGGCACTTAACTTTCGGAATATTCTAATATGCCCTTTTAAAAATATTCTAGATAGAAATGCTGATTAAACCCATTTTTCTTTGGGCAATAAAACATTCCAGTATTTCTTTATTGGCACATATATTGCTCACTACAGTCCACCTGATGGAGCACAACTTTTGAGAGCAGATTTTCTCTTTCCCCCCATTTTTTAGCATTCCCTCCACTATTTTGTGGTATTTCAGCTTATGTTGTCAAATTTATTTCTGGAAGGAGAGGTAGAGGACAGTACAGAAACTTGCTGAAGGAGAGATAGGGGATAGTACAGAAACTAGCTAATCAAGACGACCCATTGCTGCCCAGCATCAATATGTGCATGTCTCAAGTGACTTCTCCTCTTCTAAAGTAAAAGTCTAAAAAGGGCTTTTCCAGTCATGGCTGGGCCATTGTGTCCAATACAGGCCACATGGAACCAAGCTCCCTCACTGGATCAGCTAATGAGAATGAATGAAAAGCCAGACTAACAAAGTTCTGCTAAACTGGAAAGTTCATTCATACAGACCACATTTGTTTAGATTCCTAAACATGTAAGAGGCTTTGTAATAATGTCACTACCACATGAGGCTGTAAAAGAACAGATGCGTATCCAAGAGAACTATTCAAGCAATAAAAAGGGGAACTACCTCTTCAATAGTACCAGCATGAGTATCTGTGTTCATGTGTTTTTCACCAGTTGAACAAGAGCTAGAGCAATCCATAATCCTGCTGTGAGACCATAGGGCAGGAGTTCTCGTGCCTTTTGGGGGAGCATCTTCCCCTCAAAAATGCCCCTCCTCTTTCTCAAGGGCACAGATTTCATTTACATCAGAAGCATCATTGATTTTCTCCTATGCTATGATGCCTACTACCTAAGAGAACTATTAACATGAATGCTTGATTAAATTAATTAATTAATTAATTCATTAAATGAATACTTGATGAAGCTCTACAACAAGTGCCTGAGGACTCTGGTCCATGCAGCAGCCCTTCTAGTGGGAAAAATTTATGGTCCAAGTTAGGAAAGAAATCAAGACCTAGAGACACTTCATGATGATGGCTTTTACAAGTAAATGGCTCTAGATTAAGATGACTTATTCTGATAAACACTTTGATAATTACGGCTAGAACAGCTGATCCCTTAAGTCAGTAGGGCCCCAGGCGTGTGGCCATTTTAGTCAGGCTTTTATTTGACATCAAATTTCTATAAGTCTGTGCATTTTTAATACATTACAATGAAAATTTTACCCTTTCTGCCTTATGAAGACCAATATGATAAGTAAATTGCCCACTGAGCAACAATTGGTGCTACCTTCTGGAAGCACAGTGCTGACTATTACAGAAAACAGCAGAGTATAGCTGCAGCTCAGCACACGGCTTATGATGGATTTTGCTTAACACTGTTTGATTAATGCTAAAGAACCTAACATTTAGGGAAGAAGTGCATTTAAAGACCATGACAGATCACTTCTTGTTTGTGTTTTTTATTCCATCCCTCTCCCCACCCCTGTTTTCCCAAAGCTTAGTTCCTATTCCAAATCCATGGCCAAGTCAATTGCAGATCTCACAAAGACTAGGAATGCGGTCTTTGGAAATGCTGGCCAGGTGACTGGAACAGCAAAGACTTATTAGGCCTTCCTTCCTTTCGGGATGTTAGGCATGTTTTTCATTTTCTGGCAGAGGTTAGTTAGGATTGTTCCTTTCCCTGTTCAGCATACACAATTTTCAGTGGAGATATGAGACTAGAAATCTGACCAGCACTGTACTCAGACTTATAAGTAGTACTTGAGACCAATCTAGTGCAATAGCGTAAGCAATCAAGTATAGAATCATAGAATTATAGAATAATTAGGGTGGGAAAGGACCTTAAGATCATCCAGTTCCAACTCCTCTGCCATAAGCAGAGACACCTCACACTAAACCATGACACCCAATGCTTCATCCAACCTGGCCTTGAACACTGCCAGGGATGGAGCACTCACAACCTCCCTGGGCAACCCATTCCAGTGCCTCACCACCCTCACATTAAAGAATTTCTTCCTTATATCCAATCTAAACCTCTCCTGTTTCAGTTTGAACCCGTTACCCCTTGTCCTGTCACTACAGTCCCTAATGAAGAGTCCCTCCCCAGCATCCCTATAGGCCCCCTTCAGATACTGGAAGGCTGCTATGAGGTCTCCACGCAGCCTTCTCTTCCCCAGGCTGAACAGCTCCAACTTTCCCAGCCTGTCTTCGTATGGGTATCATCAAAGCATCGCAGGATGGCTGGAGATGACTGAGTTTATCTNGGCTGCTATAAGGTCTCCACGCAGCCTTCTCTTCCCCAGGCTGAACAGCTCCAACTTTCCCAGCCTGTCTTCGTATGGGTATCATCAAAGCATCGCAGGATGGCTGGAGATGACTGAGTTTATCTTAATCCAAGTAAGCTGAAAGCAATATTAGAAGACAGCAAACAGCAAAGGATGGTGATCAGGGACCAAGTGCAATGCATGTTCATGGGTAGAGGTGTTAACTTAAATTTTAACTCCTTTTAGAAGTTAAAAAGGGGAAAGCCAAAACGGGAAAGTGCCATGAAACTGGTGATTCTGTTCAGGCTCTCAATGTAATTTTTAACATGGTGTCTGAAGCTCTACATTACTCTTTCTTTGGTTGTGTCTGACTTTGCTTTTGCCATTTGCATCTTGGTCATGTAACTCAAAAGCTGTTGCTAAGCTTATTTAGGGCCAGCAACAAACATTAGAAAGCCAGCAATAAAGGCAAAGCAATGAGGCTCGTTGAGCAAATATTGGTATTTCCCTTTGACATGGGGACTTTCAGAGGCCCACAGGAAATACTCAAGTTTGCATCAAGACTGTGAAGAGCTGGGATCAGGTTTCCTTTAAGACTACATGATATATTATCCTCTATGGAGAGCTCTTTTTTAAATACTTTAAAAATATCTGTTTATTTATTGGAGGGGGGCACATATCATAAGCTTCCTATCAGTCAGAAACAGTCAGTATGGACAAGCTTTAATTTGCTCTGAGACTTGGAGAATAAAAAAAATCACCTTTCATTTAGGGCACTGACATATCATCTATGCACAGAATATGGTTTTGCTTATGAAGTATTAATGTTAATATGATTTCATGCCTGAGTAAATAGGACAGTAGGTCTATTTCTATGCATGTGCTTTTAGGAACCTGTTTGAAGGAGCCAGTTATCCCCTGAATAATAAGGCAAACTCTAAATAAGAAAGAGAAAAAACCCAACCTACCACGAGTTTGAATTCAGAGTTAATCCTTTCAAGCTCTATAAATCTTCACTGACCATCAAGACTTACGCAGGACATACTTGCATATAAGCAGCAAAGATTAAAGTATAAGATCAATAGAAGCAATCAAAATGCGTTTCATTTTTTTTTTCCCTTTCTCAAATGATAGCTAATAAGACCTGGAAAGAATTGAGAGTATGTCTGCAAAAAGCAAATATACTCCAGAGATACAATCTGATGAAGTAAGAGGTGGGTTGAATGTGTTACTGTTTGGTGGAAGGCACTGCAACATTCCAAGTTCTCTGCAACTTATGGAAATAAATCAAGAATAATCCATGTACATGTACACAGGGAAACCAATAAAGGGCAGGATCCAGAACTCACTGGAGTCACAGGGTTGTAGTGATTTAGACCCAAGCCAGATCTTCACCAAGCAAAGAAATTCTTCTCCAATTGTGCTCCTGTATTTAACACAAGCTGTTCCAGAAGCATCACCATCTTCTGCTAAAAAGACATCCAATTTTTGTATTTTTCATGGCTAATTCCATTCAAACTGGACTGAATGAAAGAGATGCAATGCATCACACAGCAAGTGGCAAGTTTGCACATGCAGGTCCATGAGAACAACGCAACAGTGTACCCTTTCTACTCTGCCAGCCCTTAGAATCCAACGTATACCTCTAAAGATCACTGTGGTAGTGCTGGGCTCTAAGAAGGTTGGTATTCTCAAATTGAGTAAAGCTTTCCAAGAATGCAGTTCCATACTTAGATACTTACCAAGATTTTGGGTTTTGATGCATGAAAAATAGCTAGAGTCTGTTAATAACTTGACAAAGAGCACCATAAAGAGCCTGATGGAAGCACAGAGTCTGGGCTGTGGCAACAGCAAAATAGAGACAAAATTACATTATGCCAGAAAGAAACACTAGCAGATTAATGGCAGTGTGACAATCTAAGTATATAGCAACATGTAAGCTTCAATGCCATTTTCTAGCAAATAAGATTACCAGAACAAGTAGTCGACAATGGAGAAGAAGAGTTAATTAAACAAGAGCTTGAAAAAGGCCAGGTTGCCCATGCTTCATCTTGGAACTTCCCAGTCTTATCTTTACCAATAAAACCAGGAGAGCTACAGAGTGCAATTAGCTCCTTAAACCAAAAGAGCCTCTAGAGCAGTTGCAATCTAACACTAAAACCTATGCATTTTGCTTCAAAACGATTTTGTTCCACATTTGCAAAGTTACGCTTTTAAGATAAACCTATTAGTTTTATCCTTTATATCTTGTCTAGCGAAAAATCTGACATGAAGTAACCCGCCATGCACGAGGCAGTCTGTACTTTTGTGGGTGGCAAATCTGTTCACTGACAAACTTCTAGGAAATCTGTCACCCAGCAGGCTCTGGAGGTCCCAAAAAGCAGCAGGACAATCTGCTACAGACCTGCTTGGGCCTTAGCTCTAGGTGGAGAATGCACATGGCCATATTGCAGGGGATTGTTCTGTCTTGGCAAGCAGTGGCTAAGCATCTTTGGCAAATGGCAAGAAAGCAGGGAAGAAAATTAGAGGTCGCAAGGAGCACCATGAAAATGGACTTATTGGCAAGTGCCTGTTGCAAGACAAATAACTATAGAGAGGCAGGAGCTTCAGAAACACCTGCACTCACCAACTGTGTTCCTAATCATTATAAACTGTCCATTTCCATGCCTGCAGTTTGACAGCAGAATATGCAAAGTTTATTCTTTGATATATTGAGCATCTCTTGCCCTTGTATTATTACTGATGCAAGCTATAAAAAATACAATCAAATTGTACCACTTAACTGTGTATAAATAGACCTGTTTTGATTTAAGAAAAAATAAACTTTAGAATATAAATAGGCTTAGTTTTCCTATAAAAGCTCTCTTTTACTGTGCCAGTCAATTTTGGTTAGAAAATACTTATATTTACCTCTGGGATACAAGCAATTGATCAAACCTATAAAACCCAAGGTTATTGATTACAACTATGGCAGCACTAAAATTATACTAGATGATTAAATGATCAAAACCATGCATTTATGGCTTTACATGAAAAGTAGGACTGCATAGAAGTCCTTATAGTCTAAGGAGCAATGAAAAGCATCACCACAAGGGAAAGAAACAGGAAAAAATGCTGTATATCCTAAGCTGTCTGGGCAGTTTTGATTTAGTACTAGGGGGTTAATCCACCCTGGACTGCTCCCAAAGAGCAGTGACACCATTTATCATTCTTCTGACTGGAAGGAATGACAAGATCTCTGGTGTTGTGTGAGAAACAGGAATTTTTGGTCCTCAAAAGATAGAGAGATTTAAAAGGTGGCTCTGGTCCAGATTGGAGAGGAAAATATAATAAATATATCAGAAGTATCTAATGGGGACATTTAAAAAAAAAAAAGTTGGTTTAGTTCTTTGGACATTTGGGCTATTTTGAAATAGAAAAAACCTTTTGCTGTGTTAAAAAGTCACAGTTGAAATGAAGCTAGGACACAAAAATCCCAAATCAGAACAAATGGCAACTTCCATGATAAAATTATAAGCATTAAACAAGTCAAAATCACAGAATCATAGAATAGTTAGGGTTGGAAAGGACCTTAAGATCATCCAGTTCCAACCCCCTGACATGGGCAGGGACACCTCACACTAGGTCATACTGCTCAAGGCTCTCTCCTCTCTCCCCAAAAAATCCTTGCAAAATGCTGAAATGAGTTTTGCTTTGGATCAGATTTCAAAGGACTCCCTCAGCATTTACCCGTGCAGTTGTATTTTTGAGCACTGACAGCAAATTATAAAGTACCTGTATGTCACAGGGGATAGAAGTTCCTATTGCTTCTGAATCTGCAATCCCCTTCTGCCCTCAGGGCCTCACACAAATCACATTTCTTCACCACAAGATTCAAGATAAAGCCAGTCCCTGCCCATTCCCATTTCTACCAGTGCCAACCTGCAACAAAGCCTGTAAATGAGGAGAAAACGGTCAATAGCAAATTTCCCTTTGATCTACATGTTAAGGCCTGTTCTTCATTTGCACAAGGGCAGTGTTACAGCTGTGGTAACATTGAAGGTAAGAGCAGAGACCTTGCTTGTGCACAGGTCTCCTACTTGTGTGAAGCACTGTTTGACTTAATTTGCTTTTACATTATTTCAAGCTTATACAGGATAAAGTTTATCTCCTGCCCCCCTTCCTCAGGAGACTTATTTGTTCATCAGGCATTAAAAAAATGCTCTGTTAATTTCCATCTACATTGCTGCTTGGTGCAGGGGAAAAGAGATGCTTTTTATAGATTTATTTAATTCACAGATGCTATTTTAATTGGTCTCCTATGCAATTGTCTCTCACTGGGAATCTGGATGGCTCTGGGGAATTGGCAGCAACTTTCAGAGCTTTTCCAGGTCAGTGATTCAGATGTAACCAGAGTCACTGGTGAAAACTATTCGATGGGCTGTGTGAAATAAAGCAGTGATTTCAGTCCAGTTGCAGCTTGACAGATTACCAGCAAAACCAATTGGTGCTTTTATGGGCCTTTCTGGAAAAAAAGAGCCAGAAAATCAGCTTCTGCAAATTACCTTTCACATTAGGGCTGAAGGCAGCCATCATACTTGCAAGCTTTATTGTCAACACACCTTTTTCATGGTCAGTTATGGAGATTTCCATATCCCATCAGTTTGATATGCTGGGACAGTTTGCCATCCTCTGCTCTAAACTGAGAGGGCTAATCTCTTTAAGCCTCATCTATTATCCAGGGGAGGGACGAAGGGAGAATGGGATGGAGATGCTTGTCCTGCATTATTCTCTTCAGAGCTTAATTTAGAGAATTAGGAGCATCTCTCTGCACTGAGTGAAGGGACTGCCTTGGGCACATAGCTCTTAGAAGGTTAAAATTTGCTTTTGTAACATTCTACCACATGCCCCTGGCAATGAACTGCAAGTATTGGGCTACACTATCAAATAATGCATCAGACCACTGAAGTCAGCTAAAAACACTTTCGCACAGCAGTTAGGGTTTTATCCCTCATCAAAGTTTCGATCCAGTTGAGTTCTAACTGGACACTTTGCTTGCAATTTCTGGCAAAAATAGTTTTCCACCTCACACGTGTGTTTAATGAGCACATTTGTTGTCTAAACTCTCACTCACCATACTGACAAGACTTCCTCAAGGACTGGCTTAAAAGACATAGCTCAGGTCTTGCTTCTCTTTTTCCCCACAAAGGGGAGAAGTTACAAAGGGAACTTGTGTCTGTAGTGAAATACTGGTCTCATAGACCACAAGACCTTGCAGTCTTTAAGGAATGGATGCACTGATTCAGCTATGATTAATGTATAAACCTAGGATGAATAGAAGATGCATGTGTTCTTCAAATTCCTATCTAAACTTTTCCATTCTCACATTAATTCCTACTAAGAAAAAAAGTAACAAGGAACTTAATTTCTTTATAGTTACTTTGCCTGGCTCTCAGTGGTGTACCAATACATTTCGGTTTTGTTTTCTTGTAAGGTTTGCAGTGAATTGCCACTGGTAACAAACTAATGAGGTTGTCAAAAGCTACAACAAAACAGTTCTGCTATTTATATGAGCAGGATAGACTCTATTCAAAACATATTAAAAAGTACACAAGAAAAGTTATGAACCTATTCATTTAAGGAAAAAACCTGAATGAGAAATTAAAGGTATCCTAGGAGAAAGAATAGATGCCGAAAGAAATCTAATGGAAACCCATATTATCCATGGCAGCAGAAGTGGGAAGCAATACACAGGTAAAGCCCAGTTAGTAAGTACTGGTTGTAAGGAAAAACCTATTTTCCCCTTCCTTGTCATAACTTATTCAACAGTGCTTTGGCCAGGAAAGAGATGTATTCTATTCTGCATACTTTCATCTGCAGTGAAGAAGTTCAAATTCGATTTATGATTTAAGGTATCCATGAGAAGTTTGGAAATTCAGTCCCACAGGAAAGAGAAAAAACCCACCAAGCTTGTGTTACTCCACACTTCAGGGCAGGGGATGCTGGGCAATCTTCTGTGCATCACTAACAGTTGATTTTCTCCCTGCTATTTTTCCTCCTGCTAGTCAATGGTCAATTTGCAGTTAGCTTTATTGACTTCTGGAATTGTCAGTGGTTGGAAACAGCTGTTTGAAATCCATGGCAATCCCCAACCCCACAGAAGAATTTAAATAGGTAAACTGCTGTGCAGTAATCCAGAAATTAGTAGGTGTAATATATCATCTTCTATTATAGCTGTCAGTCCCGGAGGGTCTTGGTTCAGTGCCAAAAGGCAGGAGGCTGCACAGGAGACTGCACACCACAGAGCTTTCTGAAAGCACAGACCCAAAACTGTGGGCAACCGTCCCTGTGAGGCCCAGGCTTGGAGGTGCTGCCTGAGCACAGGCAAAAAGACACAGAAGATGAGCAATTGCGCTATCAAAGGCTCATCCTAATTAACCTAGGATGAAGTAGGATAGGTAGATGATGCCCAGTCACAAGCACTGTACTATATTGACAGCCAGGATGCAATCAGATCCTGAACTGGGGGAAATTAACATGGATTAATGAATGGTGTAGTTATTGAAGTAGAGAGAACCTGGCCTTCTTTTGTAACACAATGAGCAACACATATGCATTGTCACTAACATGGAAGGATACCTGATAGCAAAAATACTTCTGTGCCAAGGTAAACATACACAGAGTTCTCAATGTTCATATATACATGTGTCTGTTCTGGCTTTACTGAAGCTGTTTACTTGCTCCTGGGGAGACAAAATGTAAAGCATACAGGTGACAGAGGATGGAGTTATGTACAGTGTACCTAGGCATCCTTGGAGTACGGCAAAATACTCTAAGAGCAAAGGGAACAGGTGAATAGAAAGCCAGTTATGAAAACAGGTTGGAAGTAGCTCAAGGAAGAGAAGGCAGAAATGCAGCTACACTTGGCCTAGACACCTTGCCAGCATGATCTCCAAGTGGAGACAGCTTATTTTGGGACTGAAGTACTCATTCTTGCTCCCTCCCTTCTCTCCAAGGTCGTTACCAAGCTCTCCTACTGAAGCAAAGAGCACTGCTTTGCTCTCTCTCAGTATACCAGATGACAGTGCAAAGCACTTCAGCACTTGCCACACAGGGAACTGAGTCATTCAGCAAGGCAGACAGCTATGGGGTAGAGTTCCTAACAGCCACCAAAATGTTATCAATCCCTGCTTGCAAATAGGATATGCTGGGTGCACTGCAATTGATGGGGAGCCAGAAGCACACATTGTTGAATGGTTCAGATGTATAAGCTGAAGAAATGGGGGAATGAGTAGTTCTTACTCCATGACTGAGCTATCCTTCGAAGACAAGTTAGGAGCTGAGAATTCAGCTGAGGCCTTTAAGGCTGGAGGGCTCACCAGCACCAGACCACTGGCAGAACTAGCTCTGAGGGAAAGCAACCAAAGCAGTTACTGCTTAACCCCGAGAAGCAGCTCAGGCCATTCAATATGTAGTAGGGAAGAGGCATTGGACCTCGAGATGTGTTGCTACCTCTTACACGTAACTTCTCTTCATAGCTATTAATTTTTACTTCTGTAAAAACACCAGCGTCATTAGTTAACCAGCACACAGACAGGGAGTGGAAGGATAACTGGGCTCTAGCTGTGTGAGTTTTCAATGTGCTGTAGCTAAACAAACTTTGGAGAAAGAACGTTACTCACAAAAAGACTGAGCTAGCAAAAATAGGTTCATGTTCCCACCCACTGAAAGAGAAAGCTCATAGCAATGATAGGAATCAGGGTTATCGGGTAATTTAGGTAACCATGCAATTCCCTGGCTGCTCCTCTGCAATTTCTGTAAGTATCCAGTTTCTGGGTGGAAGCAGCATTAGACTGAATTCCTTAGGGAGTGAAGAGCACAGAGAAGACAGAAGGAAATATAAAGAAATTAAGAGTATTCAACAGCCTGTGAAGCTAAATGAATGAGATATGTATCAATTGATTTTCACAGTATATTTGTGCACAAGGTCAAATTTAGATGAATTTCTCATGGAAGCACATTATCTGTTAATGGGTGCATCAACCTATACACACATAAATAAAACTGAACACTCAAGTCTGCCTCATGTACCCCTTTCAGAGCACTAATACACAGCATATGTGGCACCATGACCTACCTGCAGCACAGGATCTGCTTTACTATGACTTTAGGGGCTTAATCAAATGCTCAGCAACCAGAAGCATGAAAACAGCAGAGAACAATGTATATGCAGAGTAAGGAGCAATATCACTGCTATCAGGTTTTGGTTTGGTTTTTTACTGCTGTAAAATCTTGACCTATGCTTTAAAGAACCTGTTTGTGCTGTATCCTACTGCCACCAATTCTATGCTCTTTCCAAGAACTGGAAAACAGGCTGTGGATGAACTATCATGGCCTACACTGTGGAGAGCATCATGTTCACAGAAGAAACTTCCAAGTGGCATCTGGAAAGCTTCAGTGCCTGACAGTGTTATGTCCCAGGAGCAGCGACTTCCTAACCCACAATTTGAAGCAGTGACTGCTTCCAGGAACAAAGCTAGCTCTTACATATTGATTTTAAACACTGCTGCTAACCATGTCTTATTTTGGGGCTAACAGAGGTCATTTTGGTGGAATTTTCCTGTGTTTCTGTTGGTCTCTTGTATTGTTCTGTGAAGTTTTGAATTATTCATTATAAAAATAAGGAACACTATAAAGAATCTATTGAGATTACAGAAAATTCACATTTATGCCTATATGCATGACAAGTTCTTGACTTTTCTTTTAGAAAAAGGGCAGAAGTTGACTTTATCTCAAAACAAGGGTCAAAACCAACTTGCAACTGGCCACTGCAATTTTTGTGTTGAGAATCAGTGTGTTTTTAACCTGTAATAAACAAAATCCTGGCCAAAACCTCTATTTGCTGCTGACTGTGACAGCAGCGAGTAAAACAACTCAGTTTTAGCCCTTGTCTATAAGGCTTGTTATAAGTGTCAGGGGAAAAGAATGGATTTAGCTTTACTATATTTGACTATGCTAGTGGTGAAGTACAGCCTTATCATCTAAGGACCCTTGGTAACAACAGGAGAGAGGTGACACTTTCAGAGGGGATTTTAACCTGCAGTAGGGATGGAACACATCATTCTCTAGGAGTGTTTATCTCTTTGTGTAAATCAGTTAAAACTAACTCCTGACTTCAGTTGCTTAGACTAGAATGAATATCACACTGTTTTCATAGTCCTCCTACAGACCATGGTGGAAAATTAACAGCCACAATCACCTGCAGTGGTGAGATGACCGCAGATTGTGGTCACAACTGCTGGACATCTCAGTCTTGCTATATGCTAATGGACATCTCTCACAGGTCAGGAGATTAAGAGAATTTTAAAGTAAATACTCAATTAGTTACAGATTCTAGTGGATATAAGTGAAAAAAACCCCATGTAAATCATACTTTTAAAATGCCTTTTTTTCTTTAAAAGCATTCATCCAATGCTCTATAAGCCACTTAAAATGTCTTCTAATTTAAAGTGTATGCAAGCTTCACTTTATTATCCTTGTTGCTCTTCATTCAAATGAAACATTACTCAAAGTGTGAATATTTTCAGTGTAGCTAAAACAATCTGGGGTAGCAACACTACCCAGCATGGAATTTGCAGTTCATTCCTTAGGAGAATATTCATCTAACACAACTAAAAGCATTGTACAGATGAAGCATACACACATTCTAGGGACAGATGTTCCCTGCGCTACATGAGTCTGTTGCCCTATGAGTCTGTTGTTAGCTAAGGATAATAGGCATAATTTTTGCTATTTCAGGAAAAAGCAATGAATGCTTTACATGTAGACACTCTGGAACTGTGCCTGAGTGACATGCAAGAAGACCAACTGATGTCCCAGCAGAGAGGAAGAATTAAATGTGAACAGATGGACTAATTCAGCATTTTCCAGTAGTGAAATCCAAACATGAAAGAAACCTGGCTGGCTACAGACGACAAAGCTTGTCTCAGTTCAGTCTTTTAGCAATAATAGCACGCTCCTGTTTTTTATATCTGTCCCCTCCCTTCAAATTAATCTTCTTCAGGAAGCTGGCATTTCAGTGGGTCTGAAACAGTCAAATAACCCTCCCCCTCCTGGGGCTTCAGTTTCAAATCAAAATTCAGTGTACCACTTGCTAGAGTTGCACTCAGTCTATTCAGAAAAACCAAGCCAATCTGCACAGGTTGTTATTTGTGTGCACCAACAGCATCTGGTTGTGAAAGGTCAGGGCAGAAGAAAAAGTTTTTGTAGGTCAGCCTTGAAGTGCTCTGCAAGACTACCATGAAGTACCTACCATGCAGGTACTTCAACAACTCTTTTCAATACTGCCAGCTTCTAGAAGTTGATGAGACACTATTTTTCTGAGCACCACATTTAAATAGACCATTAAAAACACTTAACTGAAAACAAAGAAAAGGAGCAAGAATACCCACCAAACTCACTTCTCACTTGCCAAGCTCCCACCCCATAAAAACCTCAGTTACTTGTAATCTCCAAGTATCACAGTGAACCATATAAGGTGGGTTAAGGCACTCGGCAGCAGTAAGAACATAGACAAAATAAGTGATTTCTTTGATGTTTGTTTTAGCTTGGGAAAAAAAGTTCTGGGGAATCTGAAGCACCTTGCTCTTTCTACATGGGTTGAATAACAGTGTCATTAAAACCCCTCTACTTCACAATGTTTTTACTCATATTTTGAAATTTATTAGAATTTAAAATCCCTGCAGCTTGTTTTTTTAGAGAACAAATGGTTTTAGCCACCCTCAATAGGTAGCAATCCTCTTGTTTAACTTTTAGTTCTCTTAAAAGCACTAAATTTTGAGAAAGAATAATTTTTGGGTTTCTTCCAGCTTTCAACACCATTAATAAATTAAAAGCTACTGTGAGGTTGGTGAAACACTGGAATAGGTTGCCCGAAGAGTGGTAAATGCTCCATCCCTGGCAGTATTCAAGGCCAGGTTGGACAGAGCCTTGGGTGACATGGTCTAGTGTGAGGTGTCCCTGCCCATGGCAGGGGGGTTGGAACTGGATGATCTTAATATCCTTTCCAACCCAAACTATTCCATGATTCTGTATTTCCACAAAAAAGTTTTTATGAGACAAGTCAGGTGAGCAACGCAGGAAAGGAAGAATATGTAGTAGAGGTGGTAAGATTTTAAGGTCGTGACAGAATGCATAGTTAAACTTAGATTAACTGAATTCCATCAAGCCTCTTGGAGCTNGTCAGGTGAGCAACGCAGGAAAGGAAGAATATGTAGTAGAGGTGGTAAGATTTTAAGGTCGTGACAGAATGCATAGTTAAACTTAGATTAACTGAATTCCATCAAGCCTCTTGGAGCTTACTGTCTTTTTCAGCAGGACAAATTTATTCTTAATGTCATATCCTTATATTTCATCTGAAGTTTATCATCTATTCCTATGGGCCCTGTTGCCATTATGGAGAATTAACAGAAACCTAAAAAGCAAAAAGTTCCATATTTGTTTCCCCATAATGGTAGTTGGTTGGTATTTGTCTTTGTTTCCAGTGACACACGTGGTTCTGTACTTTTTCCTGGGGTTTGGATTATTTGTGTAACCAGACATTCTCCACATAAATTCTTTCCCTCACAGCTACTGGAATACTAATTCCCAGCTGTTGGAATAACACTGAGAACAGCAAACTGTCAGTGGGCAGGCTGAGGGCAGCTCACAGTCTCTAGACAGAAAATTGTTATAGAACCTTTTTCTATATACTGTGGTCTGCAATGACTAGAGTCAAAGGCAATTAGGGATCACACTTTCCTCACTCTACCCCTATGCTTACCTAATGACTAGTGGAACAGGTTTGTAATTGACCTGGAACAGAAATCTATGATGAATGACCTACATGGGAGACTAATCTATGTTCTAGGTTCCTTCATGCAACAACATGTGTAATGCAAATTCATCACCTTTAAGAAAAAGAAAAGGAACTGGGTTTGAAGTTAGAGGGAGCTGCATATAGGGTGAGCTGCTCTGCTGAACTTCTTGTTGGCTGGTCTAAAAACCAAGTAAAACCAATTTCATCAAAATGTCATATTCTTTCACAGTGCTTTTCCCTGTTACAGTAAGGAGTGAAGCTGAACTCCTTTTAAGAAAGTAAGTTATTAAGAAAGTTGATATTGTTATATCAAGGGAGCTGGGAACTCTTGGCAACACTACAGGTGTGTAAGTAAACTGTTGAATATAGAATAAATACATGAAATAAAGAAAAGGTAAGGCAGAACAGCAATAAAATAGAGGATGCTGATAGTAACTGAGATTTACCTATACTAAGAAATGTAAAATAGAACAGAACCAGAACTATAGTGTAACAGTAATGTAATTACCTTTATTGCAAAGTGCATCCCAGTCCAGCAACTGCATTGTAATTCTTGTCAGTGAAGGTTAGATTAAATCTCTGATGACAAGACCCATTAACTAAAGACTAGATCAAAGTGTCAAACAAAATCAAAACTGTAAGTAGGGAACATGCCACAGCAATATCTCCTAAAGGGCCCTTGACCATAGAGCCGTGCACAAAGGAAAGTAAAGCACAAGCATATGCTGTTCAGATAAGTAATCTTTAAAGTCCTCTCAGTCTGGTTTTCCCATCATAGACTGTTCAAAGTTACTGGAGTCCATAACACAGCACCTTGCCAACAGGGGTGACCGCTTTCCTCAGCTATCCTTTACAGCACAGAAGGTTTCACTAGAGCAGGGAGGGAATTTTTATCCAGTGAAGCTTCCAATTGGCTCTAGGGGGCCTTCAGTCAGGTTATTACAACTTAGCAATGGCACAGGCTTTTGGAGTTCCAGTTCTGTGTAAGCTGAGGAGGGACAGGCCCTGGAGAAGGGTTCCTGGGCTCAGATTCTTTCCCTGGTAAAATAGCATTTCCTCAGTCCTTGATCGATGCACCACAATTGTGTCGTTCTCCCCTACATCTGCTTTTGGCTGTTCTGCTGTTCTTCATCTCTTATAAGAAAAATGGCTGAGCAAAATAAAAGATTAGAGGAAAATGAACTGACTTCCTTCTAGTACTAAATTAACCTCTAAAGAAAGAGACACTAAGTGATGTCAATTGGCCAAAACAGATTTTGATTTAGCTTTCGAAGACAGGAGCATGTATGCTTGCAGTAACTTTTCAGTACCATTGATTCAGGTCTGCTTACCTTAGATGCCTTTCTTAAGAAAGCTTACATAAGAAATTTTCTTCTGCTGGTAATACTTCTGTTTCTCTCTAATAAAATATTAGTAATGAAAAAGTGGACAAATGGGAAAGAGTACGCTCTTCCTTTGTTGGAGCCCTGCAGTAATTGCATTTGCTTATGTTGATTTTGCTTATGTAGCAATGAGCGCCTTTGCAAGATAAATTTGTTTTGCAAGCTAGTTAATAAATACAGTACTGAGGTCTACAGTAAAGAGAGGATCATATTTCTCTGCTGGTGAAGTGGTCTTGGATACTCAGACAGATGGCCTTAGCTCTCATTAAACTTCACTTCTACAAAAAAAGAAGACACCATTTAAGATGGGTTATTACTCAGTAGATTTAATGGAAAGGTGGTGCATCACTGTTGTTATCATCGGCTTGTTTCTTTAGAAGCAGCAGCAGCACAGGAAGAAACAAATAAGATATCTAATTTTTTCATGGAAATTACTCTTCCATGAATTGAAGAGGAAGCAGTTGCCTGTTTTCTGATACTGTTTATTATTTTACAGTCTTCTGTCCATACATTATGAATTAAAGACCTCCTGAAGGCTAAGAGACTGAAGATACAGTCTGTGAATTCGCACAGAGATAGCTTACACCAGAGCTGTCATTGACTTATGCTTAAGCATAAACCTTTAGTGCAATTGAGGATATAAATGTTCATTGCCAGCATTTTTCTGGCACTGCTGGCAATGACAATTAGGCTAAACTCAAAGGCCATCTACTTTGGTATAGAAGATACTTAGTTGGGACAAAGGAGAGTCCTGTTGTAATTCTGGATGAGGCTGTGAAGTGTCATAAATATGTTTGTCACCTCCATGCTACAGCCATTAAGCAGTTAACCACACTTAATTATTCATTTTGACTAATCATTGCAGCATTGATGGCATAAGCTTACCTGACGAAGTGTTTGGGGTTCGATGAGCAGGTGGGTACGTGTCCTGGGTTCAGCAGTTGCAGTCAGTTTTTCTTCTCTTTAGTAGCTGTGTTTTGACT
>NDXB01017729.1:0-106976 GCA_002631895.1 Agapornis roseicollis
TAAGAGACAAGTGGAAAATGGCACTATGTATTTCTTTCATACTTGGAGAAGGAAAACTATCACCTTTTCTGTAACTGGCTTTGGTAGGGTGTTGTCCAGCCAAAATATGTGAGTGGTAGGTTTGGTATCTCTATCATTTATGAGTCTGTTGAAGTGTGTGTTAAGAGTAATATGTCTGTTTCTCAATAATTTGTATTAATGAACTTAGTTCTATAACAGAAAGTGGCCATAGGAAGGGTATGACTGTTTCTGATTCCTGCATCCCAGCACTGCTCTCTGAACATCTGTGGGGCTCAGTTGAGCACAGGACTGAATTCAGCTTTTCTCAGCCACTTGCTGAGGACGTGAGGCTGAGAGGATTATTCGTTTTCAGCCTCTCTGCATTAAACCTATCCAACAGGAATAACATCACTTTTGAGAGTAGTATAATTTCTAGCTGGTTTTAAGAGGATTCATCAGTTAATGTAATCAGGGTGCTGAAAATACTGCTCTGGCAGCATGCTCTGTCAATGGCACTAGTATCTTGCCAGGTTGCTTGAAGCAACTTGCTCTAGTGGAAGGCGTCACTGCCCATGGCAGGGGTTTGGAACTGGATGAGCTTTAAGGTCCCTTCCAACCCAAACCAGTCTGGGATTATGTGATTATCAATGGTAATAGAGTCACGCAGCTTCTTTTTTATAAGAAGGATGCTCGGGTGCAGTGCTTCTGTTGTTGTTTGAGAGAGAACAGGAACAGCAAAAGTCCAGTACATTATTTCTATAATGGAAGTCACAATTCTTGGAATAGAAACTCAGCTTTCATTTCAGGAGGGGATGGGGGGTGGGGGGAAATTGGTACCCCTGAGAAACGATAGCTGTGTAATTCCTTTCATTGGTGACAAGCTACTTTAGGAATAACCTATGCATTGCTGTCACCAATTGCTCGCTCTAGAGGAAGGACCTTGCTAGGAAGCCTCCTTTGGCAGGACAATAATATAAATGCAGATCATATGCCAAGTGCTTTAACCTTTCGTGCTATGGAGGAGAGTCTAGAAGACTGTAGGCAGCTCTGTGCTATAAGCTGAGTGACCCCATGTCTGTTAGCGGGGTCTGTGACCCAGGATCTGCCATGATCTGCCTGCTCCCTCAAGCATGGCCTTCAAGAATCAGGAGGTGTTGGGGCACTGCTAAAACCCTCCCAGAAGGTCTGTACATTCCTGTCTGTAACTGTCTTCTCTACATGGTGTGGTTACAACTGTGTGAATGCTCTACTCCCAAACACATGAAGATTCATTACAAAGCTGCTTCATTTTGTGTCAAAACCCCCACTGCAGGTGCTCATCAACTTGAACATGCAGGTGTCATATCTGCATAATCACACTGCTCACAGCAAGTAGCCTCTGTGAGATTAACAATATGGTGAGTGCATATAACATAATACAGTAAAAATGAAACATAAAGTCTACTTTTGTGTCCCCGGTCACCTTTTCTCACCTAACATGGAAGAAACACTGTCTGCGTTTCTAATACATATTCCAATGCTGATTTCTCCCATCAGGGCAGTTACTTCCCTCTCTAATAATGTACAAATTAATCCACTCCATTACAAAACTAGTTATTATGATGCAGAGAGGCAAAATTGTGAGCCACTGAGCTGTGGAAGTTTTATTAGGAAATTCAATAATAAAGAAATAGTGTATTGTAATTTTATCCTAGAGGAGCTGACTTTGCAAATTTAATTCTGGTGTATTTAAATATGATTTTCACTGTTATTTTTATGTGTGATTAAAACCTCATTTATCATCTAGCACATCTTTACAATGCCTGATCTCAGTGATCTTACGAGATTTTAACAGGCTGAAAACGCTGCCCAGCTCCAGCTGTAAAGCTTCCATCGTATTGAAGTGTGCCACTCTTTGCTGAAGTTACAGAAGTAGTCTCTGAAGCTATATTATATACTGATTTGTACTCGAGGTCTTTGAGTTCTGTTGGAGTGTGGTGCCCAATAGTCAAGAAAAATACCATTTTTTATATAGAAGTTTAAGGAGAAACAATAAGTTTAAATCAGAAAGATCACATCTAACTTGAAAGGGAGGGTACTGGTGCTACATATCTAAGAAAGGCAAAGTGCTTACGTATTCATCCTGCTGTCCAAAATACAACCTTGCTTATGCCTAAAGGGGAAAACCGGCATGATTTAAAAGTGTCAGACTTTGGAAAGGAATTGGTCCTCTCTTCAGATACCATTTCTCTCTCCAGATTGGCTAACTGGATCTGAAGGTTGGTTTAGGTTAGTCCAGGAAGACTGAAGTCAGTGGTAGAAGGGAAATCTGATATCTGAACACTGTCTGATAAACTCAATTGCATCTGTGGTTCTCTCCAAAAAGAGCCATTATCAGAGGAATCTTCTTTCATTGGCTTGACACTATGGTGCCTTGCTACTGGATTTGAAACATTTACCAGCATTTCCTCACCACATTTCATTGCAGTATGGAGGAAGCCTCCTGGATGCTTCAGGGGGACAGGGGTCAGCACTGGCAATGAGCAGTGCAGTGCATGGAATTGCAGTGTCATAAACCTGCCATCTACATGCTCAGTGGAAGTCCTCGTGAGAAGTATGGGTGTTCTTTGGGGTTTGGAGGCATTCAGTATATTTTAGGAGGGCCTCAGCACCAGTTAGAAGAACACAAGAGAGATACATCTCCCTTTTTCCATAGCAGGTGTGTATCTTCATGGTGGCAGGCACTTCCTTCCAATGAGGATTGGCTTCTCTTTGAAGTTTAACACTAATGAGAAGTTCATGAAAACTGCTCAGGTTTGTACAGATTCACAGCTACGTGGGAAGACGAACCCACAGACTCAGATAGATGGCAGGACTGCCATGGCACTCAGCCCATCATTACGTACCCATCATTACGTACCCACCCTTGCAGTGTACAGCCATGTTAACACCTGCGGGCTCTTCACTTACTCCTTGTTTAGCTTCAGCGGGACCAGAAGCTCTCTTTTACTCTAGGTCTGCCACAAAGCCTGTTATTTCTCTCAAGTTACTCAGGTTGTGTGGGTGTTTAGAAAGAGAGTAGAGCCACAAATCCCTCCTGGCAGTAAAACCCAGAGTATCACAGCATTAATCACAGGAACAAAAAAAGTGAGAAGAGCTTGTCCCAGACTTAAATTACTTTCTTTGCTTGTTGGTTTTCTCATATAAATGCTAAGCTTGCTGAGTGGCTTCACACATTCAGTTAATGGCTCAAGTAGTGTCTAATGACTCAACCCCTCCACCTCCATTTTCACTCCACCCAAATTACAAGTGATCATAAAGGAAATGTAAAATGGGAGATGGGGAACTGAGAAATAATGCAGTGACCCAAGTGTGTGTGTTGGGTTTGTCTCAGCTTTTATTTTTCTGTGGAAGTCAGAGGCATCTCATGGTTTCTTTCTTTTAAATGAGATGTGCTGGGGTTTGTTCTGTGTGGAAATACTTGAATGTGTCTGTGGGTAAATGGATGGATGAATTCAATCACTGAAAAAACAGAATAGTCTCAGCGACCAGCTGGATTAACACTTGACTCCCATAGATCTTGGTAGCTGAAGAGCTGTCCCTTTGTTTAATCTTTTGGAAGTATGAAAGTGTTGAAATTGGAGTATGGATTTTCAGTTTAATCTCTAATCTTATTAGATCTTAAACACACACCCCCCAAATATCTTTCAATATGGTGCTATTAAGAGGAGAGATTGCAGTTACACTACAGCACGGGATGCTTACTGGCACAGTGTGAGCTTCCCAGTCCAGAATCAGGATCAGGTGGCCCCAAAGACACAGGAGGGTGGCTTCAGCCCCACTACGCATCAAACAGCAGAGGCCCAGCCCCAATTCTCAGCGGATGGTGCTGCTCCTTCCCATGGGCAGCCCCAGCCTGCAGCCTGCTCCCACACATGGCATAGCATAAACCCACGGCTGCTGGCAGCAGGCTGGAGGAGCCACCTCTGGCACCCTGGTTAGGAGGGATTCCTCCTACACGGGGCACACAGCTCCACTGGTCTTCGCAGCTCCTTTAAAGTGACTTTGTCTATGAAAGATATTGTTGTCGTAGGAAATGACATAATTCATCCTTAAACACACACATCCTTAGGGCAGGTTTTATGCAAATGCATGTATAAAACCATGTATGCGCATATTTGTATGAAAGGATATCTACGTGTGTCTGACATTTTATAATATATAGAAATACTATTTTAAAATTACAAATATTAAACAAAGAGATCTTTGATATGAATGTTCCATAGCCAAAAGGAGCAGTTTACTTAAACAGGAATATTTATAGACGTGACAGCTTGGGCATCAAGTCCAAATACAAAGTAGTTGTGGTTTACAATCTTCAGTATTGAAATATGAAAGCCTGTAGCTACCGTTTGTAAAATGTATCTGAGACTAGAATAAATCTTTCTATCTGCCATCGGAATGGCCAGAATAGCTTTCCTGAGGAAGATGCCTCATATCAAGTAATTTGAGTTTCCTCTATATTGTGAATTTGTTTGTTCAGGAAAATCTCTACAGTAAGTCTAAAAGCCATCGCTTTCTGATGCAGCAGAGTGCAGCAGAGGAATACGGCTCAATGTGCACGTACAGAGTTAAGCTCCTCGTCGCACAACTTCCGTTTTCTGTCCCACCTTAAACAAGCCCAAGTTTGTAATGCCTGGTGGAGGTAACTTCATGAAAAACACGAGCAAATTAAACCCCAATTTAACTGATGGCCACAAACAGAGCTCAGAGTCTGTCATGGCCACAAAGATTTTGTGTCAGGGTATAAAAGCCATTAATCAGTATGCAGAAAGTACTGCCTGCCCATAGAGATGCTAATTTTGTGACACTTTGGAAACTCATGTTCTACATTTACTGGCCACACTAGATGGAAGCTAAACCAGCCTTAGCTTGAGCTGGGGAATCAAAGGACTGCAAAATGACACATTTTCTTATCCCCATGCAGGCTAGTTTTGAGATCTTGAGTTTCTTTCTGTGAGTTGCTTGTCAACCCCAGTGCAGACCGAGTATGATGAAACACAGTTGTCCTGACGATGGGGAGCTGCGTTCGTACAGCAGTGCTGCTGCCAGTTTGGCCGTAGAGAATAAAGAGCCCATCACTGTCCTGCTCAAGTATTAGAAACTGATAAAGTAATCCAGGAGCCAATTAAAGCAGTCGTGGTGGAACAGAGACCGAGTGTTTCAATATGCAGCACTGGGGGCTGTTATTTTGTGTCCTGAGGATTCTGTCCTCCCGAATTGTTAGTAAAATACCCATATGCATGGTTTATACATAGCAAGCATATTTAGCTGCTCTAACAGCTACGGGTGCTGTTAACAGTAGCCATGTGAAAGTTCAGGTGTTTCCCCCTGCCTGCTCCAAGTTAGGACCAGTAGAGAAGCAGTTCTTGTTTAGAATAAACAGCCCCTAACTAATACAGCCATTTCGGCCGCTTGTGCCCGCCAGCCGGCCGGGCAAGCGCCGCGGCTCCCAGCGAGGTTTCCACGCACCGCACAGCACTGCCCAGCACAGCACTGCACAGCACAGCACCGCACATCACTGCACCGCACATCACCGCACAGCACCGCACATCACAGCACATCACCGCACAGCACATCACCGCACAGCACCGCACATCACAGCACAGCACCGCACAGCACATCACCGCACAGCACATCACCGCAGCGCACCGCACAGCACCGCAGCGCACCGCAGCGCACCGCACAGCACCGCACCGCGCTCCCGGCGCCGCTCGCACTCACCCAGGGCCGCGTCGCAGATGAGGTGCTGGGGATGCGCGGGCGCGCAGCTGCAGGCCCCGGCCAGCAGCGCCGTGTGCGCGGGCAGCAGCAGCAGCAGCAGCGCGGGCAGCGGCCCCAGCGCGGCGGCTGCGCGGCTCATGACGCCTGGAGCGCGGCGGGTCCCGGGGCCGGCCGGCAGCGAGCGGCGCAGCTCCAGCGGGCTCGGGGATGCCTGTAACGCGGGCTCCGAGCACACGGTCCTGGGCACTGACTTGTGCTGCCCTGACATGGGACCCTCGTATTTATGGCCCTGACACCAACTCCTAACCCCGCCTTCCTTTAAGGCAGAAGCACATCATTGGCGAAAGTTGCTGGACTGGAGGAGAGGTTACCTTCGGGAGCACAGCAGCGCTGCTGGTACCGGTGAGGGGAGCTAGTCGTGCCCAAACGCCTTCACACAAACATCTTTGACGGGTCTCTAAAGCAGATTTTTCGATCTGAGCAGAAGAAAGATTTGATCGTTCTCCGGTAAATCTTCTTACAGTTTGAATCCCAAGCCTGCGCCTGCCACCTCCCTCTGCTTTGGTTTGGTCAACAAAGCCGCCCGTTTTCCATCTCTGTTCTCATTTACGGCCCCTGATGTTCCCCAGCGCTTATGTGCGTTTCCTTGAACTGATTTCCCTGTTCGCAGCCTGGACAGAACTTCATTCATGGAAAGGCACGGTTTCAGTGCTCTGCTTGTGAACCCTGAACAGTTGGTGGTTAACAAGGGACACTGGGGTAAAAAGAAAAGCTGCAATAAAAGGCATAATTTTAATTATTTCATCGCAGATTTAATTTAAAATAACAGCTTTCATTTGAAATAAGGAAACGTGCTGTTGGTGTATGGAACTGGATGAGCTGAAGGTCCTTTCCAACCATTCTGTGATGCTATGTTGAAGGCACAGTTCTTTCTCTGTGTTCCTTGTTGTTTAAGTGCTAATCACCCCAGATCTGTACCTGGGTTTTCTGACTTACTTTATACATGGGACACAGACATAAATGCAAGAGTCTGGAATTCTTTTTCAACTTCAGATCACTTGTTGCTGTATCAATCTGGATGTGTGGAACATGTATCAGACATCCTCTTTCTATAGGGTTGTTTTGTGAGGGAGGAGCATAACGTTTGATTAGAGAGCACTAAAATACAGCTATAGCTTGCCATGCAGGACAGAGCTGCTTAGAGAATTGCATGTTTTGTCACTTCACAAATCCACTTTAGGAACTGAAAATTCATTGCCATCATTTGAACCTTTTCAACCCAGACACATGAAAATTTACCTTGTGAGGCTGGGATTGAGGTGTTCACAAAGCAGCTTTTCACCTTTCTGTACATGGGGGCATGTTTCACAGCAGCAAATTGACTGTGGTTCTGAACAGTGCGAAGTCAGGTTTACAACTGTTAGTGCTCTGATTCTTCTTTTTATTCTTCCCGTCACCTGTAGACATGCTCAGTCTGGCAAAAGCAAGCACACAGACACCCAGAATTCCTAGAACTGGGTCTCATTCCTGGATTTTAGATGAGCATTCAAATCTGAGCTCACCATATTGTACCCTGCGTCCTCACGTAGTTGATTATTATTTTTCCAGCCTGAAGTTTTGGCCTTAAATCATAAGGTGGGATCTAAATCCAGGACTAACACCTGAAAATGATTTGGGCCTGTTGCAGTCTCTGTTCTCACCTAGAGGAAGCTTTTCATGTGAGTGGAAGGTTAAAAAAGATGTGAGGCTCAGTGGTTACAGAGGAAGTTCAAGGCATGGAACAAGACCAAACCCAAGCAGGTATTTCGATGGCCTCTGTGGTCAGTAGTTGTATATTGTTGATTCTCAAGTCTGACTTAGGGCAGTAGGACTAGGAAGTGATGAACAAACTCAGGGCCATTGGTTGCTGTCCAGGTGATATTACACAGCTGCTGGTGTAGATGATCTAAACAGACCAAGTTGATTACTGCAGTGAAGAAATACACTGGGCAAAGTGTCTTCTCTAACACTGAGCTCACAGGCATACCTCTTTGGGGTTAACTAAGGCACATTTTGCTAAGGTTGTCTGGAACAGCACGTCAAACTACTACTCTCTGCGTGTCCTGAAGGCTGTCTTGTACAAACTCATTGTACAATCAGATCAAAAATGCTATGCTCATAACAAAGATAATTTTGTGACAAGTTAAAAATTCACAACTTTCAGAAATAGATGAGAATCAGATAAATTCAACTGAAATGCCAACCCCAAATCTCGCATGGTACTCATGCAAAGGCCATAAAAACACCTTTTAATTATGAACTTACATAGTATTGCCTGCAGCTACCCTTGAAATAACCCAGTTGGGTTTTCGAGAGCCTTGCAAAGCATTCTGAACATAGGTGGAGGATTTACAGCATGATCACACTTCAAGAAGCCAGTGGCCATCAGAAATGTCAGTAAACAGGGTCCCTGTAGGTGTGTGTACACGCAGGCAGCATGGAAGGGACAGGCTGCACACAACAGGACCTTTCAGTGGTGATGTGGGTTCTAGAGAAGCTTGTGGCTAGAAAGTTTCTCAACCCCGACATGAAGCAACTTGTCCCAACAGCAGAAAGGCAGATACATGCCACGGTCAGTCCCAGGGTACCTGGACTTACTCATTCAAAACCAGCCCTTAAAACTGGCTGTTCGGCTTCCCATGCAAGTCCAGCGACTGAGCAGGGTTTTGGTAGATGTATCTCTCGTTTCTTCATAACACACTCTTATCAAAACATAAAAAGGCAACAGTTTTCAAGGCCTCAGCAGAGTTCTTGTTCTCTGATGAAGCTTCATTCTGAAGCAGTAAGTTTTGTCAGCGTTTAGGCAAAGACGTATTTACATCATAGCATTTGAAAGGGGTTTTGCTGAGCCTGGAAGTGTCTGTGCTCAGAAACATGCTCTCACAAATGCAAGGAAATGCATTTTTAGTCCATTTCTCAGAGGAGGCAAATATTGACAGTTGTAGCTTCTACCCCTGGCAGTGCAGTGTTGGGGTACCTGTTACTGCTGAACAGTACCAGCAAGCATCTTAACTTGAAGATGCATTGTCCTTTTTAATATTGTATCTGGTTCGGAGTTCTCATTGTATTAGGGAAATAACTTCTACAGAGTTTAAAAGAAACCCTAAGCTCAGCAACCAGTCTGTATTACAGTTAGAGCTTGACCTTGTAAAACACAAGAGATCATTCCCAAAAGACATAGAAGTATTCCTTGACTAACTTTTAAGGAGAATGATCTTGTATTTTAAATAACAGTACAGAAATGATTGCCAGGGTTCTATAAATACAAACAGACTGAACAAACCCCCAGTCTTTATGTTATTTGTGTATGCGGACCAGCAGTACAGGGCTTCTTTCACCATGATGTCAGTTTTCCTAGCCATGATATCATAGCAAAATATGTCATAACACAAGTGAAGGATGAGGGGTAGCAGGATGAAATAGTGCCCACTCCCTGGCTACATCCTGATACAGCCTACACTTGGTAATGACAGCAAAGTTCATTTATCAAGGGATAGTCACTGGTTCCTTCCATTCATTATTGACACCCTAGGAAGAACATGTGGCACTTCCTCATTTCTGTCTAGCTACGTAAGTCTGGTGTTGAACAACTGATTTCTAGGAAAATGCAAGAAAATAGACAGGAATTGGGGTAATCTGTATTTGTTGATGTGCACAACATCAAAACAAGGCAGGACACCTACCTGCAGTCAAGTTCATGATCAGCGTCATCTCAACAGGACTTCCAGTTTTGTGCAGGACTTTTGGTTCTGGAGGAGCTTTTTGTACTGTGGGTTTTCATGATCCCTGTTAATTTTTACTCTGACCCATTAGCATCTGTCAACAGCACTCTGGTCATGAGTTACCACTGTTTCTTTCTGTTCTAACACCCCCAAAGACCTGTGGTAGACACTAAGTCTCCTCTGTTGGATGCCATACCACAAAGCCCTGAAACACAGCTCCTCCCGAGCTCCAGAACGGACTCATATTGACTTCCTGATACTCTCTTCTCTTCCCCAGGAGTTACTGGGGGCAAAAGGTGAGGAATGAGGCACATCACTCCCAGAGCTGATGCGGGGGGAGGCAGCAGTGCCACATCACTGATGCTGTGTGCTGCTTTCCTGCCATTCCTCCCAGTGCCTGCCCTCTGCTCTCATGTGTCAGCCTTTGGCAGCCGTTGTGTCCACAGGACAGCCCTGCAGCACCACCTCTGCCTGGTCTGGGCCCTCCCAGCTCTCAAACAGTTTGAACCTGCACAGGGTCATTTGGCTGGGCTCCCTGCTCTGTACATGAGCTTCAGGCAGCCTACAGAGTATGCTCCTTTATCTCTGTCAATCTTATTTCTCTCCATTGTGGCAAATGAATCTTGGTTTAGAACGACAGGCAGGATTTGCCACAGTAATAGTTTATCTGGTGCTTTCTTGATGCTTTGCTAGAGTTCTTAGTGCTGCCCCCGATACAGCCCCGGTACACATCCTGTGAAAAAACCCCTGTACAATCAAGTAGAAAATTCCAAATTAGGATACGATTTCACAAAGCAAATGAGCTTTCATGGATTTTAAATTTCAGTGCCTCCATATGTCCTGCAGCCTGCTTTGGAAGGGAGGGTATTTATAGCTGTCACTTCCAAAATACTGCAGTAAAAAAACACCATACAGTTTATAGTCACAGCAATTTGGGTGATTGTTTTTATAAGGTTGCAAAATGCTGCTTGATTTTAGAGGCAGAAGTTTGCTAGAATAGTTGGTAGAATGATAGGAATCGACATGCTAGAATCAGAATATAATCAAAGTAGAATTTGTCTTGGGGAAGACTTAGTTTTCTCCAGAACATCTATAAGAGATCTGTGAGAACTGCTCTTTCTGACTCACTGCCATTATACTTCATGTGTTTCATCTTAACGACAATTTGGTTTCTTGCTATACAGGTCTTGAAAACAGGAGATTTTTCTCCCATCAGATTCCCTCTGTGTTGAATTAGGTAAAACCAGTGGTGGGGACACAGGTGTTTCAGATTGGTTTCCAGGTTCAGATTTACTTGACAGTGTCCTTACACACTAAGATCATGTCAAAACCTGTACTGATGTCAGTGACTATCAGGGAAATTGGTACCTTAGACCCAGCCCTACAAGGTGGGGCTGCTGGCAGCTGGAGGCCTCTGCTGTGGAGGGGCTGGTTGGAATAGCCAGTGTCAAATCAACTCCCATTCCATGTGGTGGGAATTGGTGTGGCCCAGCATTTCCCTGCCTCTGTAGGACACTTCTTTAGTTTATAAGCCATTTTAACCCTCTGTTTTGAATGAAGAAATCACAGTTGAGGTACATTTGCCTCTTCTTGGTTATCCAGCACACTAAATCAATTCAAGCATAAGAAGGTTTGTGTTAAAATTCATTTAAATTAGAGCTTTGCTCTTTTCATCCACCTGAACTTTTAGATTTCTTTAATGCCCCCATTTCTAAAGAGATGGTACAAAACCTGTCAGCTTCTCCTTTGGCTCCCCACTTGTGTAAAGCAGGTGTCGAACATTAACTGCATACAGGTAGGATTTTAGACATTAACATTTAAACATTAACTGCATACAGGTAGGATTTTAGACCTGCTTTCTTCAGTCAGGGTACAAGGCAGTGGAAAATCCGGCTCTGTTTCTGCATTGCTCTTGGTGTTTGCTCGTGTTGCTGCTTTCCTGCAGGGCCACCCCTGCCAGTGTCGAGAGCTGCTGGTGGCTGAGCCCCGACTGTCCTGGGACTGTGCTTTGTGAAAACCAAGCAGAGGAGAGCAAGGACATCTTCTGCTGCCTGTTTATTGATTTAGGGCTCTTCCTGCCTGTTTCTGGGAAGGCAGAACTGAATAAAAGGCCACCTAAATTCTTTCACTTTTAATTTCCTTTCTCCAAAATTAGATTGAGTCTGATGCATACTCCACAAATAAATTGCATGGAGCTAGCGTGGTTAAATGAACTTTGCCTGGGGACTATTGGAAAGATAAATATTTAAACACTGCACTTGAGGGAAGTCATGTTTATGCAGCATCTGGGGGGATGGTGCTACTTTCTATTCCTATGTTTCTTCCCCATTGTGGCTTTTCGACTCAGCTCAACCACGAGGACATTAAAGCTGGGGTGAACACCACCTTCCACAGACTGGGCTTTCTCTGTGGCTGCCTGCAGAGGGCTTTGCTCTTTCCTTAGCAGATGATCTTTGCCTCCTTTGACTTTTGCATACAGCTTGAATTGTATCTCCCGTTTTATTTTGGCTAGAAGAATTCAAGGTAAATTCTGAAGAATCCAAATGATAGCTCTTGGGTATAAACCAGCTTCTATTGTGTAGCTCTAAGAAGTGTTCAAAAATCTTAAACTGCAGAACTCCGAAACCTTTGAGCACTCCAGTGTGTGAAGCTTAAATTCTAAGGATTTATTTTAAACTAATAGACTGAAGAAATCACAGGATGACACTCAAATAAACCAGACTGAAACTCCAGGAAACTGCTGAGATAGGAAAGGATTGCTATGATTTCCATAACATACGGAGAAGGGCAAACAATAATACAGGTGGAGACTGTGCTGGCTACCTGTACAGTCATTCACTGGTTAAGTCCATAACCTTCACTTCAGATGACAGAGGATGGTAACAGTGCCTGTAGGTATTGTGTATGTCAAACTGGAATACTTCTTTCTACAGTATAAAGCGTGATAAGCAGATTAATGAACTCTTTAGGTGGTCAGGTATTAATGATTAATGCAATAAATCAATCCTTATCTCTGTAAGCTCATAGTACAAAGAATCTCCAATTTAAGACATTGATAAGCAGCAATAATAATTGTCATTGTCGTGACGTCAGTAAGAGAACCGTGACATTAACGGGCTGCTTAGATTTTCATGCTCATCTAATTAGGGAAACCGCTTTTAATTGTAAGTCAGCTTTGTTGTTACCAGGTAACTTCTATGCGTGAAATTTATACTCCGAAATTAAGCAACTGTATTGTCTGTAATGGTCAGTATTTAGCAAATGGCATTTCATTTTCAAACTTGACCTTGGGCAAGAGTAAACGGGCTTCACAGCTCAGTCAGATTCAAAAGGAAGTATTTTTGATGACTAGTCACAGTCTTGTGTATAGAGCTCTGTGGGCAGTGCTGCCATCCTGCAGTGCCAGTGACCAGCAGGTTCCCTGGGCATGTATGAAGGGGGCAGGGGGAGGTTTGGTCATGGTACCCAACAGGACTGGGTGTCTTGTTCTGTCACTGGCAAGTTGATCTCTCATCAGACAATTCCTTCAAAAATGACTGTGGCAAAACTGTGTCACATCCTGCAACTGACCTAGGCTCCATTCAGGGAAAAATAAAGCCATGAGGTAGGATTTCTGCCCAAGAGCCTTGGGTTTGGCTGGAGCTTAGTAAAGAACAAACCGATGGGGCAGGAGTATGTTTGTAAGAAGGGGACGTCAAACCTCGAATCTACACACATCCTAGAGTGAACCCACGCTCACCAGACTGATGGTGCTGCCAGCTGCCTCTAGTTGCAATGTGTGGTTTGTTGCTTTGTAAAACACAAGTGGAGTTTATTTTGTCAGGTTCACTGGGAGGACGTGACTCTTGTTAGTACGTTCAAGTAACAGGAGCTTTTCGCATGCTGCTGCTGCTACAGGGGAACTGCAAGCACAGTGCACACATTTCTGTGGAAAGGAAATCACAGCCGTGGATTCAGGAAGGAGGGAAGTATGAAGTGCTCCTTAGTAAGAAGTACTGTGGCAGACTACTGATTTGGCTTTTTATTTTTCATGAAAGTGCACTGAAAATACAGGTAGGAGCACAGTGTAAAAACAGGGCACTTCTCCCTGAGATCCATGATCATCTCCAGTCAGGTGATTGCTCATCAGCCTATTCTGATCTTTAGCTACACAAAGGCCAGTGTTGCAGCATCTGTTTCAACACCCTCCTGTCCTGGGATCAACAGTAGCAGTCATTTTTCTCCTTAATAGCTGGTGCAGTGCTGTGGCTTTGACTTTCAGCCTGGGAACAGTGCTGATAACAGCGATGGTTTCAGTTGTTGCTCAGTAATGGTTACTCCAATCAAGGACTTTTCAGTCTCGTGCTCTGCCAGGAATGAGGAGCATGAGAAGCTGGGAGGAAGTGAAGACAGGACACCTGACCCAAGGTAGCCAAAGGGGTATTCCATTCCACAGCACATCATGCCCACTACATAAACTGGGGGCAGTTACCTGGAAGGGCTAGATCGCTGCTTGGTTGGGCTAGGTATCAGTCAGCAGGTGGTGAGCAGCTGTATTGTCTTCCTTTGTTATTTCCCCTGTCATTATTATTATCGGTGGTAGCAGCAGTGGTTTGTGTTACTGGTCTGCTCTTATCTCAGCCTGTGGGGTTTACATCCTTCTGATTCTCCTCCCCATCCCTCTGGGAGCTTGGGGGGAAGAAGAGGGGAGTGAGCTGCGTGGTTCTGAGTTAATGGCTGGGCTCAAACCACACCACTTCCTTTCCACAGAGCACTTTTTGTGCTGTTCCTTGGTTTGGGTTTGGGTTTGGGTTGTTGGTCGATTGGTTTGTTTGTTTAACATGTCACATTCAACTGTGTGTAGCTGGTTCTTCCACACAGCCTATGTGGCAGGGCCATGGTGACCCTGGCACAGCAAGCACCCCAGGCGTGGGAATGCTGGCATGCCATGTACTGTTATATCCCTGTGGATATAGCCCAGTGTTTTGAGTGATGCTCATGAGTACTTTTACAACAGTTAACATTTGGATAACAAACAAAGTCTTCCAGAAGAATAAGGATTCCTTCCTTTTCTCAACAAGAAAAAATCCTCTACTAACTTTAGAGACACAAGGAAGGGAGTAACTGTATGTTTTACCTTGAACTGGTTCTTCTCAGGTTTTGGCTGGCAGGGTGTGCTTAGGTTTGAATCTGAAATCTGTCCTGAACACAGCCAGGTTGGATAGTTACTACTGTGCATCTTCAGATCAGAGGTCAGGAGCTTTCAAAGCTTTCTGTGTTCCTGAAGTGTTCTGGAGCCCATGTTTTCAATGGCTATCTGATGTGCCAAGAGCAGTTCTCACTGTACTTGCTTGCTCTTCTTGAGCACTCGTATCACTTGATCAGTGTCTTTTTTAACCATTTTAATGTGGCAGTTTGACCAATGCCTGTTGCAGTATTTGCTGAAATTGAACTCTCTGCATTTCCCTGTTCATTCAGTGGAATTATTACAGTGTGGGGTGAGAACAGAAGATAGGTCAGCCCTAAATCTGTTAGGAAGAGAACACATACAACATATTGGAAACTTCTTGCCGTTTCAGAAGAGCAGTACAGTGCTGGTTTGCAGATTTCATGCATTTAAAATAGGTTCTGACCAGTAACTAATAAACCTTTGAAGACAGTTCATGTTTGAATCCAATTTGCAAATCATCCTCGCATCACAGAAAAGGAATGTTGGATGTAATAACTTATGTCGACAGAAGAGTAAAAATCCAAAGCAGTTAAAACCTTAATGGGAATTATTTGATGCCTTACTGCTTCCAACACCAGCAGTTTCAAATAGCTTTGTGGTATCACACTAGCCAACCCAACAGATTACATGACCTGATTGTGAGACTTGATGACATGAGAAACATGCTGCTGTCATGCACACTTGTCTTCATTCGCATTTATTCAGCAACTTCAGAATATTGGGTCAATTTTCTGCCCGGATTCAGTAATTCCATCAGTATAAATCCCATGTGAGACAGTTCTTTGCCTGTTTGTAAATCTAAAGGGTTCCGCAGCTATAATGATTTGCTAGTTGCTGGTCAGTAGTGTGGGAAACAAAAAGAGAAATTGAGGAACTAATGTTTGTCGTGAGTTCCTTCTGTACCCTCTTGGCTCTGACAAACCTAACACCAGTGAACCTGGTGAAGCATGAATGGTGGATCTGACCCAGTGAGGGGTGCAGAGGGCTTTGCTGTCTGTATTCTTACCAGAAACTGAAAAGAAAGAATATTACAGTTGCTGCTACAAGTGCTTTGAACATACAAGTATCGCACATTGGTCTCCAGTCTGCCTGTGGAGATGATGGAGTCCAGAGCTCATGGGATTTAGAAGCTGGAGTTTGAGCCTGTTTGTCAGCTCCTGTAGTCCCGTTGCTAGTACATGGCTGAAAGCTAAATCCACTCATTTTAGAAAAGCCACTCCTGTGAGGACCAAGATTAACCTCAAATGTGCCCACCTCAAGAACCCTATTGGGCCTGTTCCGGAGTCACTGGCACTCAGCACCATTGCAAGAATTATGTTCAGCTGTACTGCCTTGAAAATAATGAAGTAACTGGTTGGGATGGAAAATAAGGTGCTCATGAAGAGTTAATAAGCAGCATGCAGCTACACAACAGCTCTTGAATGGAAGACTAATATGAAGTTCTTTGGACAGGGAAAAGAGAGACATGTTATTAAAGACATGAAGATTTTTCAGACAGGATATTACAGTCACACGTTAAGGCCATGTCTACCGCTGGATTTCCGTGACAGATTGAATCACTTCTAATATTGAACCCTTCATTCTCCTCTGTCCTCGAACCCTCCACAGTGCAGCTCCCCAGGACAGGGTTGGAGTGCTGACACTTGGGAAGTGCCCGGCCTGCCAGAGGTTTAAAGTGTTACTGCTACACTCATTCAGATCACATCAGTCATGAGTGAACACCAGCTTGAAGGTGCCTCGTGGTCGCACCCAGTGGATTTGCCCGGACATTAAGGTGGTAAATGTGATTCACGCTATTAGTGACAGAAACTGTTAGGACACTTCATTTTAGTAAAGCAACTGCCACTCCAAGTGTGTCTGTTTGAAAGTTAGGGATTGACTTCTGTTACCCAGGTTGTAACAGGAGTTTGCTTCAAAAGGTTTTTTACTACTGCCTTTTATCTGCAAAATACAGCCTGCTCTCTGCTCTCCTGGGAACCTCTTCAAGTTCACAGATGAAAGCGGTACCTCCTAGTAGTAATACCTAGTCCAGTCGTGGAAGCAAGCTGTGCAACTTATTCTAAGTTAAGGTTCCATTGAAATGAGACTTTATATGTATTTAAAAGAACAATATAAGACATTACAACCACAGAAATGAAAGTGTCAACTGAATCTCTCTCTTTAGGAGCTGATGAAACATTTGCATCAGTTACTTGGAGACATTAGTTTGGTTAATGATCTTGTATTAGCAAATACTGGTAATTATATATATATATATATATAAAATACTGGTAAATCTCAACTGGTTTGTATGTGTGTTCCTATAACGAGCCATGACAGTTTCTCCGGTTGCTGCTAATATTGGTTACCAATCTGATCATACTCACATGTAACTATAGAAAATTGTATCACCTGCTTGACACGTATTTCTAACATGCTTTCCAACGAATAATGCTCATTTGTTGCATTGCTATTTAAGTTATAATAGAGATCCTGTTTATCTTTTTTCTTGCTGTTGTTACTACTGAGATGTATTTCATGTCTGTTACATGTATGCGCAAGGGGTCAGGCAGTGTAGTCCATTTCCATCCCTGCTGTCACAGTAGAATTTATGCTTTACTGAATTCAAGAAAACCTTTGTAAAGTAAGCAGTATTTTTTTGTAAAACAGCTTTTCCCCCTCAGCAATGCATTTCAAAGAGAACATGCAATGAGCCCTGTTAATATCAGCTCTAAATGGAGTGGATCCATTGGTACCTGCTAGATCTTCTTTCCAGGTATCTCTCTGCCAAGTAATTATAATGTAAATTAAAAGGAGACCCATGGAGCTGGGAAGTTTTCACTGTTACCATCACAGCTGTATCGTACATAACATTTACCCAGATGTATGAAAAGTCCTGAGACTGCCTGTTCTGTTGAGCCAGAAGTTCCTGTCAAAGGGCATCCCAGTCTGTGCTGGGATGTGGTATCCGCATGAAATCCGGGTACTGGACTCCAGGGCAAAATGAACTCTGTTGTCTCAAATGATGTCAGCGCATTTTTCTGAGGGAGAAAGCAGAGTTGTTAGTTTGTTTTGGGTTTTCTTTTTCTCCAATTTGAGTTAGTGTTCCTGTGGCACATAGAGGATTCCATGGCTTTGGAATCATGGGAAGGTACGTGGTCCTCTTAATTACAGGACTGCCATTAGTATTGCAGTAGAGGTCTGCCAGCATTTCCATTACAAACTCGGTTCAGTGGTTTATAGCTCAATCATAAAAATGCAGTGCTGCCCCTCTGAAGATTGAGGCAGGCATCATCTGTTCGTCCTTCTCCCCCAAAACCTTTGGATTAAAAACCAGGAAGCAGTAAATAAGTGACTCGATGGTGACTCTGTAGGACTTTGCATTCCTGCTGTCTAGCAGGAACTTTATGCTTACATTGCTGTAGAGGTGGCATTTACTGTATAATGCTCTTGGATGTGTGTTTGGCTAATTTGAAACTCATCAATTGTTTTCATGCCTATGTGCCTTGAATTGGTTAGATTGAAACAGATGCGTGAGCAGCAGCAGTTGAATGTATTTAAGATTTAAAGACCAATGCTTAAAGTGATTCCTAAATGAGAGTTATATAAAAGACTTTCGGTTTTCATAGTTACGGATTCCATTAGTCTGAGTGCCCAGGTTTCCTGCACAAGATATGGGTTACTTTATGCAGGCACTGAAATGTGGCAGCCACAGTTTCTCATGAAGTAGAAAGCACCAGGAGATGGGTTTCAGAATGATATGCTCTCCTGTGGTGGTAATCCTTGACTTCAAACCTTGAGGATGCCCTGTCAGAAGATAGATGACATCCTCACTTAACTGAAGTACAAAACTAAGATTCCAAACATTGCATTTCCTGTAGGAAATGTTTTGTGACTGCAAGTCTGTAAATCAAATGCAGGTTTCTGCTGAGAAGACATACTAGCGCTAGCTTGAGGTCTGATGCAGAGAGCAGTGACAGACCTCCGTGGCCTGTGTTGTTGCATGGCTGGCAGCTGTAGTTTCACGCGTTGAAAACTCCAGTACATTGAAAGGGTAGATTCAAAGATTCCTCCTTTTTCTGATGAGACAGACCCGAAACTGATGTTCTGTCAAAACAAAAACAAGTGACGTCGGTGTGTTTTGTGGATGTCCTTTATGTGTTCTAAAAACAAAGAACAACCCATATTGCATTTTAGGAAGGTCAGAGAAAGCCCATTAAAAAGAAATGAAAGCGATCTGTGTATTGTATGGGGGATCAATGGTAAGTGGTGCAGAATATGGACCTGGCTGTGAGCAGCCACTTGCTCTTGTGCAGGTTTGCCTTCAGTTACAGTAGTTTTAAAGCAGCAATCCTTATATCATTCTGAAAATACACATTTAAAGTATAGGAAAAGCATATGTGAATCTGAATTAGCTCTATAACCCTGCAAGTAGGTTTGGATGTCAGCACAAGCCAAGTGATGTTCCTGCGCTTTATCTCTTCATCTTAATGTCAGTCTTTGGAATCCCAGGACATTTTCCCCTCGTGACAGTCCTTTGAATGTGTTTGGAAACTCATTTTTCCATAAGAGATAGGAGAATTCTTAGTTTATTTGCTCAAGCATCACCTTTGCATTGGATTGTGTTTCCTGTGTTAAAGTTTGGTACTAAACGAAGGTTTCAGACCCTGTAACACTTCTGTGCTGCTGCTGCTGCCCAGTGTGAGTATATGTTGAAGGTGGTCAGGTCTTTATTTCTAGTTACAGTCCATTTCTGCTCAGTATTTGTATTTATCCTTTGTTGGGAGATACCACGATTGGGAGATCTAAAACTGCATCAAATGAAAGATGGAAGTAAAACTGGATATTCACAGAGCTTTCTGAGAGACACAACCATATTCATATGTCTTTGTATATTTGATTTCCTAATCAATGGCTGAATTATTACTTGCATTCCATGCAGAAGCTGGAGCCTTCCCTATAGAACTTGGATATTTGGGAACAGAAGCTAGGCTCTGCCTTTAAAGAAAGGGGTTTTGGTGAATTAGACATCCTTGCTTTCACAAGTGGTCACAAAAAGAATCTGCAGCCTTGCTAAATAATAGAAATCAAAGGGAAAAGTAAAGAAGGTGATTACTTGGTCATCCTTAATGATCATAACCTAGGAGAGTGTGAGTTCAGGGGTCAGAAAACACCATAACAAACCATAAAATAGGAAATAGGAGAAATTCAGTTCAAGAAGTGAAGTCAGAAGGAAGACATGCAAGAAAGTTCAGATGCTCGTACACCAGCTGGATGTGCTGGGAATAAAACAACACTGAAAACCCATGCAGGAACTCATCAGCGCACACGAAGCTGTATGGAGCTGAGCAGCAGTTCAAGTAACCCCATGGCAAGAACAGCTTTGGCTGCATTATGGTCATGCTTAAATAGTTTTCATAGATGATGTAGTTTAATCATTTAACTCCTGGTTGCTGTCTCTAATATCTCTAATACGTCTTTCTTGTTTTCCCCCTTAGCTAACAATGCCAACATTTCCCGTTGTTGTGAAGATTGGACATGCTCATTCAGGCATGGGAAAGGTGCAGATGCTACTTACTGCATGCTAGGAGGCCGGGTGTTTGTCTAAAATAACAACGCATGTTCTGTTGTTTCCTGGATAGTTTTAACTTTTCGTTGTCCAAATCTTGTCTTGGATGCCCACCCCTGCGAATCCCTGCTCGTACATTAGTCGAGAAGGCATCTCTCTTTAGGAAAACATTAAACCCCAGAATGCTTCGCTTTGAAGCCTTTTCAGTTTACGCATTGTACTCTCTAGGGCATTCTTTGAACCATGCTGAGATGCTTTCTCAAAGCAGAACGTTACTTGTGAATTTAGTTGACTGAAATGAAACTATGTAAGAGTCAAGGTCTGTTTGCACAGTCCAGCTTACTGGACCTGGGAATATAGAAAGGTTTTGCCTTGGTTCTTCATTAGTTTCAGCTTGATACTGAACTTCATTTCCTATCTTTATGTATTCTCTGTGATTGTTTCATACCGCTATATAACTGCTGCTTTCTTTCTCCAAAGTAATTGCATTTCAGTGGTGAGTACAGCTGTTTTGATATCACTTACCTCACAATGCTGGTTCAGTGGGAAATGATTTAAATCTGGCTGTCACTGATAGAGGCGAACATTTCTAGTCATTAGAGATTAACCACTTTCTGTCACTGAAAACACTTCAGTGGCGTCACAGTTTTAGATTTCAAAGCAAATCATCAGAGAATGATCACATTTATCATCTTGAATCTCCAAAAGCTCAATGAACGTAGTATTTGCCACTAGGAATACAAGTAGAAAACTGATTAAACTGTATTTCACTCAGTAATTATGCATCTGTACTGTATATTGTATATGTTTGGATTTATTTCACCTTTAGTGAGTCAGTGGAAATCCATCAGAATTAAGAGCAGAATTAACCACTGATTCCTTAAACTGCAGGTTCTGTGGGTTGCATATGTGAAGTATTAGAATGTTGGTATTGTACTTCCAATACTCGCCTCTCATTTATAGAAAAGGGAAATAATGCACAGAAATGTTCAGCACATCAAATGTCTAGAAATAGGTATTTTTAGCTGTAAAAGATTTTGAATCCTGAAAGGCTAATGCTGATCTTTTGTAGTACAATGCTTAGTCCGGAGTCCAAAGAGAGGTTGTCCTCCTGACAGGCATTACAAGGAGTAGAGGTTCCATTGATTGTAATTAGACTCACACATGCTATGAGGTTTTCAGAAACCAGGATGAAACCAGGCATTGTGTTTGGTTTTGTGGCTCTCAACTGGCAAATTACCCTGTACTGGTCTCCAACTGAGAGTTGAGAGCAAATACTTGAGCCTTATGACTTTTTTCAGCTTCACCAGACTCCATTTAATATCCACCTGTCAGCTGGGGCACACTGGCCCACAGGTTCCCTTTTAAGTACCAGGTGACAGTGCAAAGACCTCCAAACTCTCCTAATATTAGATAATATGAGAAATATTAATGCCTGCCTCCTTTCCTCACCCGTCTGAGCTGTACTTGGAGGTCAGCACGATGGACATCCAGTTTTCCTCTCCCATTTTGTACTAGCCCTAAGGCTTCTCTTCTCATTTCAGCCCGCTTCCTTTAAGTCAACTGGAGAGATGTGCCCTCCCTGTCCAAAAGTGATGCCTCTGTCCGCTACAGTCTCCTCCTCCCTCTCCCCCTAAATCAGTACTCCCCTCAATTTTTCCACCTCCCTCTTATGTCAAGATGTCGCTGGATTTCAACCCATTCACCACAGTGTTCAAAACCTAGGAAATCCTGTTCCTAAAAGCCTCACTCTTTCCAGAGAAGTGAGGAAAATGGGAAAAACTCAAGCCAACCCTCAGTGCTCCATGTGAATGTTCGCTCCTTAGGACCCTTCATCTCCTCCCTCCTGGGAGACAGGTGGTGTGACAGTTCACGGTGGGCTCTGTATCCGTTCAGTTACATCAGCAGCTTACAGAATGACCAAGAGCTGTGGCAGATCAGCACACCTTGAAAACCCCTGAAGCCTCCAGATCTGATTAACAGCCACCACTTCACTAGAATAAAAAGCAACATAAAATTGCACTGCCTACAAATTGCTTCCGACAGGTGATGGGTAATATTTTGTGTAAGAAATAGATACTTTAATGCAGGAATGTTCCAGAATCTAGAAATCAGATCAAATAGCCAATACTTTTTAATGAACGGATGCTGTCAAAAGCCATACTTCTCATGAATGCCGTTTGCAACTGAATTCTACCTTTGGTTCCTAATTACTCTTTTTTCTTTTGTGTATGTCGTTTACTTGTGGTACGATGACTGCAGATCAAGGTAGAAAACCACTACGATTTTCAGGACATAGCCAGCGTGGTAGCACTTACTCAGACCTACGCCACTACTGAACCCTTCATAGACTCCAAATATGACATCAGGATCCAAAAGATAGGCAATAACTACAAAGCATACATGTGAGCCAATTCCTTATGTTCTTTCATCCTTTTGTTTCAAATTTGATAAGCACCAATAAGATTAAGCCTGTTGGATGAGTCTCGGAGCTGATGTGCCTCTCTGGACAGACAGTGTTTTAGACTTGCAGATTTATCAAGACTTGCTTTGAGTTGGTTGTGGCTGGGAGGAGGAGAATAAGACACCAGGTGAGCCTGCCAGAGGGGTTTTCCTGCTAACCTTGGCTTATGTTTTCATTTACTGAAAGGAGCATTTGGAAGGGGATTTGTTTTGCTAGAGGACTCCTTAAATCAGATCCCTTTGTATCTTTTCCACAACTTAGGGTAGAATTTTCTCTAAGTACATATGTGGCATTCATTCACACAAACCTGAATCATAGCAACAAAGTACTCTCCTTTTAACATAACACATGTAGGAAGAGCTCTAATCTCACCGTGACCTTCACATATACGGGTGAAAATCTCTTCTAGATTTAGAGTCCAGGTGTTTTTTCAAGGATCCTGACTATACAACAGTCTACCAGGGTGTTTCAGTTTCACAGGCAACATTGAACTACAGGAGTTTATAACAAAACATGGATAAAAATACACACATGCATTGACATATGCACACCACACATGCAAAGGGATTTCTCTGGGAACTCCTGTAACATTGAAGGGATCAGAGATTCTTTGTATGTTGATGTTCATAAGGTACAGTCAAGTTCCTTATCAGTAGAAACAACTGAATTCCAATCAAACCCATAAACCATAAGAGATGCAAAAGTTGGAGCTGCGTTAAAGAAAATGGGTAAAAGTTTTATAATGTGAAGGACAGGGTTAGCATTTAGTGTCAAGTGGTTCAGGAACAGCCAACAAGCTCTATGAGAAAGTAAAACCTGCACAGGGTTGAGAGAAGGGGCAAAATACTTCACCTCAGGTTGATATTGGAAGGCCACGTGCTCTTAACTTCTCCCCTAAGACATGACTGTCACAAGATCCAAACTGCATGAATCACTACTGGCCTCTCCTGGCATATGAGTTGAAGGGGTATTTGAGTATATGAAAGATAAGGCCTTTCAGGAACAACTCTCCAGTTCATCTGCCTCTCACTGTGCATCTGAGGGGCCCTATCAGAGCAGAACACAGCGCTGCTGGAAATACTATTCCTGTAGGTCAGGTCCCTCCAGCAGTATGGACACTCAATCCTTCTGCTTTATTCTGAACCCAGAATTGCCTACGTTTTGCAGAGGAAGTGTGTTGGAAATCTGAGTTGTCCACAGTGACAAGGCATGAGGCTCAAGAAGCTTGTGAGGATCGAGAGGTTTCTGGAATCCTCTGCTGGGGACTTTCAGTGTGCTGACAGAAATGCTGACTCGAGCTCCCTGTGGAATTTTAGGTGTGTTTGGCATTCCCCACCTCTCCCTATAGGCAATACAGCCTCCAGCCCCTGGCTTCTCCAGGGAAGTTAATCCCAGTTCTGCTTGTTTGGCTTACATTGGTGCTCCAGACTGTTAACTTTTTTGTGGCTTTAGCCCCATGTCCGGAGAGATCCATCCTGTGTTTTTTAATAGCACCACACTGTTACACCCCAAGGTCACCTCTCTCCTCTCTGTCCAAACCATTGCTTGATCCAGTCCCACCACTTTTCCAGACCACTTTGTGGCTTTTAATCCTTTCCTTCTGTCTAACCTTTTTTGTTGCTGTGAGTTCTTCCGTGCCCCTTTTATTCTACTCTGTGCTATTCAGCATCCTCTCCTTCCAGTCACCAGTCAGCCTTCTTCTGCTGTCTCAGACCTTTTCGTACTGCTGCTGCCTCTCCAAGGCTAGGCTGGTACTTTCCTCTCTTGGAGCTTTCACGGGCAGATTTCTCATGCTGTGCTCTCCCTCATCTGTTGTTTATAATAAACAGAGTGGATTTGCCTGTCTTACAGCTCCCGAGTGGCAGAGTCTTAGGGATAAGGCCCGACTCTTAATGGTTATGACACACCACCAGATACCAGCACTCAGAAGCAATGTTAGTAACTTGATGGTTCATTCCCTGTGGTACAAATTGGACCCTGCATTTCATGAGAGCCCTCATGTTTTTCTTTGACTGGAAATTTAAATGCTGTTCAGTGTCTGGAGTAGTTCTGGCAGAGTCAGCCAATGGCAAATTTACCATTTTCAAACACAAATGTTTCCTCACAGAAGATGCAGTTGGCCTGAGGGACAGCAAAAATAAGCTAAAATGACAGCCTGCTCCTCCTACCTTTTATTTATTTTTAAGTTTCTACTCAGAAGCTGTGGGTTCATCCAAATGCTAAAAGCCTCGCAAGCATTTGTTCTCCAGATTCTTTCATCCAGTTAAATCACACCAAAAAATGCAGTACCAGTCCAGTGCTACAAAGCATGATGGAGAGGAGATTTACCAAATGTCTAAAAGGTTCTTCCCATGCACACACATCCATTATGTCAGTAGAATATCGTTTTACAGCTGGTTCTCATTTTGTTCTGTGACACAGGAACAGAGTACTTTGAGAGCCACCACAGAAAATACCAGGGAAACATTTGGGGTTGTAGTTTAAAGAGAGTTATTAAGAGCTTCAGTTTTGTAATGCTGTGGGAAATTGTGGTATAAGTGGATCCATGACTCACAAAACACTGGTGCTTATCTTCTGTCAGTAGAGATTATAGCCCAAATGCAGCCTTGAATCCCTCTAAATACCACAGCTCCTCAAAACGCTGTGTGACGCATATTTAACTGCACTTGGTACCATTACAGAATTCATCTGACTTCAAGGAAATAGAGTTAGAAGGGTCACACACAATGAAGAAAAACAGCAGTGCGAACCCACTGCATGCAGATCTTCTCTCCAAAAGCAATACTGTAAATCCATAACTTACTCTACTTTGATCAGAAGGTCAGTGAAACAAAAGGAGAGCAAATCTACACCAAAGAGCAGCAGCGCTGTAGAATCACACCCTAAGCAGGCCACCTACACAAGCGTTGCAGGTAGACGTTTCTATGCGTTTTTCTGATGACAAGGCCCTGTCCCAGCAGTTTGTATTTTAAATGATACTAAAGAAGGCAGAAAAGTGTTGGAGAAGGGAGAGCACAAGTTACTATGCATTGTTTATACTAATCACAATTCCTTTTCCTCCAGTTTTAAACCAGTTCTTTCTTCTTTGCAAACAATCAAATGAAAATAGGTTTAAGTGTAAAGCACTCAAAAGCGTTAGGATTTGTTTGGTATATTATTCAGTGTTCAGTAAAAAGGGGGAAAATGACAGTGTGAAAGACCCTTAGCAATTGTCAGAATAGAGGTGAAGGAGGGAGGGAAATCTTTGCATTTCAGTAGAGGAAACCATATATGAGTTACAGAAATGATACCTAAGGTTTCAGGTGCCAGCTTGTCTGGTTGGGTGCTTTTTGTATCACTTAACCATGGTCTAATGGAACCCCTGTTCCCTGGAGTTCTGTGTTCAGCTCGCAAGCTGCTGAGGTTGCACCAGTCAGGGCTGTGTCCATAGTGTTCCTCTCAGGCTCACCTGGTACCTGCAGCATCCTTGCAGTCAGCCAAGCAGCCGGTCAGGAGACTGCTTCAGCTTCAACAGGGACCTTTCAAATCAGGGACTGAAAGCATGGCTTAAAGCAAACCACATTTTCTCCTGTAGTCAGTAGTGCTGAGACTGCCTCAGTGCAGGTGAGGATGTTGAACTAGATACTTGTTAAACGGCTTCAGGGCTATTTAACAATTTCTTCTTTTCTCTGATTTGGTCACATCTTGCTTCCTAAAAGACATTTTAAATAGTATATTGCCTTTGAGAAGTCTACAACAGATCTGAGTTGTGATTTGTGATCTCTCTGATGCAGAGTATGTGTGCAGAGTAGTCATGAACTTGTGATTTTTCATTTGTAAGTAGACACATATAGAATCATAGAATCACAGAATAGTTCGGGTTGGAAAGGACCTTAAGATCATCCAGTTCCAACCCCCTGCCACAAGCAGGGACACCTCACACTAAACCATGGCACCCAAGGCTCCATCCATCCTGGCCTTGAACACTGCCAGGGATGGGTATATATAAATATAACTTTAGATAATAAAACAAAAATCACTAAATAGCCTTATTACTGGGCAAACTTCCACACAGCACTCAGCATGCATGTTCCCCCTTCTCCCACACCAACAGAGAACACAGCAGAGACAAGTCAGGATTTCCCCACAACTGCTACTGACCCTCACAATTAGGTTAATAGAAAAATGGAGAGAAAACCATAGCTGCTGCCTGATAGACTTTTAATACATTACAGATGTTCCAATTATTTTACTAACTGGAAACACTTCATAATTTGTATCCTTTGCCTCTTCCCAGTACAGCATTTAGGTTTCAGAGAACAGTAACTTCATCAGCCCTGGTAGCAGTGCTAGATCTGGGAAGAAGTACACTCTATATGATTTTTTTCTTGGGGATTAAATAGAAGGTGGTGCACTCAAGCACGGACTTAAACCATTTGGGTTATAGCAGTAAACTAGCAAAGAGTGAGAACTGTAGAATAAACCAAAATCCACCTCTAAAAGAGCTCTGGGATGACTTCAGTGGTGTTAGAAATGTAGCTGCCTTGATTTTCCAGTATTGGGACCTAGCCCTGCAGCGGTATGGAGTTGAAATGAGAAGCTGAAGCTTCAGTTTGTTGACATTTGCAGTACCACTTTGTTACAAACTAGTCTACCTTTTATAACCAATAACAGCTTCTTGCTAATGCTTTCACTTCATCATAGGAGCTTTTCTAGAAAGGAAAGTCTGAACTGCCTGAGCAGGGAACAGCAGTTCCCAGTACTGTCATAGTGCAGAACGTGCCTACAGCAGAGCGGGTGTTACTGACACTGCGATGCCCATTAGAAGTCTTCACATTAGAGATGTTCTATCACAGGCTGCCAGGGGTGGAAAAGGTGTAAATACTGCTACAGTGTTCATGGGACGATCAGAGCAATTTAAGAGAGACTGAAAATATAAAGCCACTGGCTGTCTTTGTAATATTTTCCCCCTTTCAGGAGAACTTCCATATCCGGAAACTGGAAGACAAACACGGGCTCTGCAATGCTGGAACAAATTGCTATGTCAGATAAGTAAGTCGAGTCTCATGTACAAGGTAATTAGAAAAACCCACCCAAAACTGATGGCATTTTATTTGCAATGAAGTTTTTAACGTTGCACTGTTGCTGTGCAGTGCAGACATGCATGTGTCTTGTTCTGTTTGGAAACACAAACATGAGCCAGGAGCTCCAAGTGAGTTGACTCAGAGTTCACTACCCAAACTAAGTACTAGCCTTAGTGTAGTACTAGGTGCTGCACCCTTGGGTTCCTGCATCCATATCTGCACCTAGAAAACACTGCAGTTGCCTTCAGAAAATACCACTTTTGGATTCAACCTGCCAGCCATTTCCTCTGGCTCATTTGCCCTTTTCCCCAACTGTCTTACCTCATGCGACAGTGTTTGAAGCTTTTTTCCTTCTACATCATCTGTTCTAACCAAGCACCCTGGTCTTAACTTTGCCTGTTTAAATCATATTTCTCTTCTCTTTTTCCAGTCCTGCTGCATTGCTTATTTTTCATTTATGGAATTTCCACTGACCTGCACTGTGAGGCTTTACCCAGATGCTGGGATATACCGAAGCTCGTTTTCCTCATGTCATCATTGCAGCTCTACTTCGGTTTACTGTGCTTTTCTTGTTCTCCCATGCTTATGCTAGATACTTTACAGTCCAGTCCAAAACATTCTCCTTGCAGTACTGCTTGGGAGCTCAGCTCTCCCATCGATAGACCTCCTCTCAATTACTACTCATTTGCTCCAAGGTCACCACATCATACAGCCTTTCTGCCTCCATAATAAATCTGTGGGGCTTTTCCATGGCTTTGAGTTTTCTTTTGTTCAGTTTCTCGAAGGTTGCTACCACTGGAAGCTAAAAAAAGCCCATACAATAGCAGTGTAATGTAAGGTGTTCCCATGTTCAGCAGTAGTCTGTTGCTGTTGGCAGGGGGGAGGGGGGGTGTCGGTTGTTTTGTGGATGTTTTTGTTTTAAAGCCTGAAACCTGCAAGTTCATCCCTCTTATGGGCGGAGGGAGACACAGGAACTGAACCATTGCCTGCCCTGGAAAGGTGAAAACAAGTAAGACGGGAATTACAACTCCCTGCTGTCCAGCCCCTGTCTAGACTGTGTCCTCACTGATCTCTCCTCTGGGGATGGAGTGGAGCCACGTTATTTTCTCTTTCTCATTTCCCTCACCTTCCTTTAGAAAGTGAGGTTACGTCTTTGCTGAGAGGGAAAAGAAAGTGCTTCAGTGTGTGTGGTTACAGTACATGAGCTATTCCTCTATACAAACACAGGCACTTTAGTCTTGCCATAAGGAAAACTAAACAATGCCAAGTGAGGGCAATGAGGATGAAACACTCACCTTGCCCAGCTACCGCACTGTAAATGCTCTCTGTGCTTCGCTTCTGCTTCCATTTTTGAACGTAAGATAAGTAGAGCATAATCGTTATTTTCCCATTAAAAAACCACTAGCCAACAATCCAAAACTGCTTTTCTGCTGATGAAGGAAAAAGCATGGAAAAAGTGGATGTTTTCTCTTAACAAAAAGGGGTATGTATCACATGGCTCCGCTTCTTGTTTGATCACCCACCGAAGTGCACAACAGAGAGCAAGGAAGAGGAGGGCAGACGGAAGTTTTCGGAAGATTGGAGGTAGCTGAACCTCTACGTCAAAAGCAGCCCAATCTGATGCACATGCATTTCCTGCACAGAACGTGTCATGAGTTAGGAAGAAGTGCTTTGAAAGCACTGCCCGAGTTGACATTGTTGGCTGAATACAAACCTTAGTCTGGACATTTAGAAACGGAAGAAGAATGTGGCACAGTGAAGGACCATGACAAGGTGGAGAACAAGCCCATTTCACTGATGCACGCTCTTACTGACCCCTCCATTTCAGAGAGGCACTGCTCCCCAGGCAGGATGAGAAGACAGCCGTGCGACCGTGGCCACCTCCTCTGGCACACCAGATGTGTCGTGTCAGACAGCCAGCGAGCCATAGTTCATCATCTGCCAGGTCCAAGGCTGCTGCACACTCAATCTGCTCTGGAAAATAAGAACCGTGACCTCTTGTCAAACCTACTGGGCAAGGCTTGGATTTAAAACACTGCAAGCTACTCCATCCAAGACCTCTCTTTCCAAATGTAGCTGTGTTTTTCCAGCTCTGTGTTTGTTGGCAGGAGGCAGACTATTAAAAACCCTTTCATAGGTCTATTCATGTTTCTGTATTTTAAAGGAAATGTCTTTGTTGCTTTTCATATGAAGCCCAGATATTTACTCTTAAAGACAAGGTTTGGTGCCTTCAGGACTTTCTAAGGTACTTCTGAGATACGCATTGGTATTTTACAGCAAAGCAAAAGTTACTTATAAGCAAGTGCACGCAAGCAGTCTGGGCAGTCAGTGCATCTACAGATGTGGAAGTTGTCAGGCATCCAAAAAAACCTCTCACTTTGGACAAAAAACATGTTTCTCACAGGAAAAAACTTATTTTCCTTGCTAAAATATTGCCATCAGGATCTTTTCAAACAGTTGTATCGATGGCTTTGTATTCTGCTTAAAATAAAGCTTTTCCACTGGAACAGATTTGATAATCAGAAAATAGAGAGCATGTGACCTAATAAGTTTACTTGGAAAGGATGCTATTGCTGAAGATATTTATTTATGAATAAGACTCTCAGCCCAGTAACGAGTTCCCTTTGATCCTCCACTGAAGTCAAATGCTATGTTTATTACAGCAATGTTTTTGCAATGGAAAATACTATGATGTGGCAAATCCATCATCGTGGCTTAAAGGCTGGCTCAGGAGAGGGTCTCTGAGAGGAAATAGCTCTCATTTATACTCAAACGCTGGCCAATGAAAAAGAAAAAAAGTTGATGATAAATGGCTGTTTTAAAACTTTGGGGTTTAAGCAAACGTCCTTCATCTGGTGGAGCTGTGCTGCCTGCCTCCGTAACCTTGCAGGACCATCTCATCACCTCCCAGTGCCCATGCACAGCTAGGACATTAGCTAATCAAAGTTCTCAATGCTGTTTTGTGCCGTGTGAGTCAGTCCTTGCCCCTAAGCAAACACACGCAGCTTACATCACCTCAGCATGCTCTCAGCAAAGCATTATGGCCCCCTGTTCTGTCCCAGCAGTTCCGTGCTTGATCACAGGAATTGCCTCACTCTTTCTCTAGTAAGTCCCACTTCATTCCCTTGTTAGTCAGATAATTTCTCTATTCATAGAGGAAGACAAATAGCTCCTATTACTCCATGTAGACAGGGTAAACTGGCCTTTCCTCAGTCTGCATTTCTCAACATGAGGTTTGAAAATGAGTGGAGGAGTTCTTCTGTTCAGTGCTGTATGAAACACTGCCCTCTTTTAGGAGCTGTAAGAGGAATTCTGCACTGCAGTTGAATTTTGCTGGGGTTGTCTGTAACCCCACACGAAGGATGTTGCCCTTGCCTGTGTGCTGTGTAACTTTTACATGGTGGTGTATGTCTGTTCCTCTTGCATCATCTGTAGGGTGGTTTTGATCTTTCTTCTGTCTCGTTCATCATTTGTATCTAAAGCTGTTGTCGCTACTTTGGAATACAGTTGGGTCCACAAATTAACATGGAGACTCTCATTCTAGCTTTCCTGATAAAAGTGTAAAACCCACCTGTAATGAAGTACACTGCCAAGCGTAATAGGGAAGAGGATTATCACACCTGAATGTGCGCACAGAGGCAGATGTTTGCATTGCACAGGAAAATAAACGCCCTGTTCCTGACTTTCTAAAGCCCCTTGGCAGGCTGAAGCCACAAAATCTGGTCAGATGATGAGCCCTCCTGCTGTGAAATACAAGCACAGCTAGCAAGCTGTACCTGCATAACGGCACTGGAAGGGGAGGGTGGACTATAGCTAAGTGCTGTTTGTGTTTCAGCATGTATTCTCTTCAGGTTACTCACTATTTAGAGCAGATGCATGTTTGGACCAGTATGAACTGGGATAGAATCCAGCATCACACTGGGTCAGGATACAGAGCCACAGCTTTTCTGGATTCTGCTGGGGGAAAGCCGAGTGACCAGGCCAGGATCTCTCAGGCACTGTTCTGGGCAATACAAATCCAGTAAAACAGCAACCAAGGGACAGTTGTGCATTTAGAGCAGATGTTCTGTAACGTGCGTTCCTGGGTGAGCCTGTGGGCAAACGAGAGCCTGGTGAGGTACTCACAGAGACACTTCTCTTTATGAAACAGGTACAAGCTGTGGGTTGACACCTGTTCTGAAATATTTGGCGGTTTGGACATCTGCGCTGTTAAAGCTGTCCATGGGAAGGATGGAAAAGATTATATTTTTGAGGTAAGCAATCCTCTCTTTTCAATCTATGCTTTTATATATTACAAACACCCCCCCCCCCCTGTAAAGAACACTGCTGATAGATAGGCAGTGGCTTGTTTGTGTTTCAGGAAAGGCTGTGTATTTTTGAGCAACGTTTACATCATCATCATACAAAGCCACATGTCCGAGTTAGTGGCAGCACTTGCTGGAAAATGTAACCATATGGCTGGTAATGTCTTTTAGTGTTGGAGGAAATGTACACAAACTACAAAACAAAACCAAATGTGGATGTCATATTTCCCAGCCCTTATGATCCCTTTCCTGAGCAGGCTTAGCAGTTTTTCCTGGAAGGTTTATAGATAGCACTATCCCAAGGGAACCCCAACGAAATTATACCTTTACATGGAGAGGGAAATTAAGAATGAAGTGGAAACAACTTCACTTTTTTTCTAACCTAAATTTTACCATTAAGATCTGATTCCTCATGAATCAGAAGTTTCTGCTGTGGGTACTTTTGTGAAGTTTTTCATTTACCTGAAGTTTATTATGGATAAAGATAACCTTGGCCATAAACAACGTATCATGGGCCTATCACACGATTCAGGACCTCTTCAGCATCTCTCATGTTCTTACAGTTTTATTCAGGAGTAGGCAAGGGTCCTCAGAACCTCCCCACTCCAAAAGAGGTTGATATTTGCTAAAGAGAGTGTTTGCTAAAGAGAGTAAATAACAGTATTCTTTCTAAACCGTGAGAGTAACCTGGAGATGATGGATTAACCCTTTCTCATTCTTTGTGTCCATTCCTAACAGAAGAGCTTTGTAGAAGTGAGACTGTTTGTTTTGTCACAGTGTCAAACCTCATTTCCTTCTCTTCTAGTTGCACAAATGTATTTATCACTGTTGCAATTGCTAATAACTCCCAAATCAATCAATGCCACTTTAAAGCACTGAGCAGGTTGCAGCATTAAACCTTCAGCAGAACAGGCAGCACTAATCCCTACCTTCCGAGACACTGAGGAACAGTTCAAGAAACCCCATTTCCTTGGCCAAATCAGAACTCACTGTGCCTTAGTGATTGTCAGAACTCACCATAGCATAGAATTTAGGATTCCATACAGAGCCTCTGTTGCTTCTTCACATAGGAGCAGTCTTTCCCTTGCACCGCACCCCGAGAGTCCTATTAAATCTGTAATGCTTGACCCAGTGAAACCTGGATGAGATGTGAGTGACCATTGACTTCTGGTGATACCATATGGAGGAGATCCCTGAACATGATGAGACTTGTCCTGTGTGCTGCTTTGCAGCTTGGCTGCAGCCGTGTGTGCAGCTCAGACATGCCTGCATACTGGGAAGGTGTTGACTGCTGCTCACAAGAAAGCTCCTCTCCAGCAGCTGGGCTTTGGCAGCCTCCCGTGTACCATTTAAAGCTTTGTGAGGTCTGAGTTCCCATAGCCCTTAAACGTCTCCAAGGATGGGTCTCAGCGTTTTCTACACACACCCATCTATCTCAGTTCATTACGTATGAGACAGTTCATGCTGATTTGGCTGGCCTTAGTCCAATAAATATCAACCCCACTACTTAAACTACAACATAAATGTAGATGACTTTGAGACATAAGATTTTAGTTGTCTTACCTCATACGATAGTAGTTAAAAACTGAGAGATTGCATGCAAGAAGATACAAAACTAGAGCAGAATTGCAGGGTTTTGAGAATGAAATGGCCAGTGCAGACTGTATAACTGACCATGAGACTACCCCACTTCCTGCTTCAGAATAAATCCCCAGTTTTCCATGCAAGAGACTGCTATGTATTTGAAGACCAGAATTCTAAGAACTGCAGGAGATGTGACAAACTGGGTTTATGGAGCATTTTAAGTAGTGTACGTAATAGATGTTGCAACTAAAAGAAAGAGTGGATGGAGCATGGTAATTCTTGCTGCTCTATAGAATCAGCTGAATTATTTGGCAGATGGTAATGTTCACCAGCAAGAACATTTAGGATCTGTTTAAGACACTGAAAAGTAGAATTGTTTGCAAAGTTCACATCCAACACAACATCTGCAGAATTTATGATCATTTGCTACTAAAAAGCCATCTTACATCAACAGTTATTACAGTATAATTTCAACAGTGACTGCACTATAATTCCATCATACAACAAAGATACAAGACTGTCTGCACCAGTAGAGGGGAAAAATACTGCCTTTTGTCTACTCTCAGCATGGGAAAAGAAATGTGTTATTAAAGCCAGCACATATGTGCTGCATTGGAGAAGCAGTGGTTGAGCAGGATAGTCAGGCCATAAATACTGGATTTACCTAGTTCCGCAGGTGTGATCTGGCAGGGAACACACACACTTCCTAGTGTATGGGGCAGTGTATGCAGGCATGTTCTTCCTGATTTCTTAGTTAACATTCAACCCACATAACACCCATTAGGCAAGCCTACCTAAATGTCATCCAGCTTCGGAGTGAATGTGAATTAGGGTAGAATTCACTAAAGGATCCTTCATATATTCATATATGAGCAGAAATTAACTGCAGAGGGATTTTCTATAATAAGGTTGGGAAAGCAGCATTTTACAGGACTAGCTGCTTGGTTCATAGCACATGTTCTGACAAAGGTGTTTGCCAAGAGCTTTAGGACATGCATAATCCAAGCCAATAGTTTTAAGATATCTACAGTGTTTAAATATTACATGTAACAACTGGCATGCCCAAAAAACCCATTCTTATGTTAGAAAATATAACATGTAAGTGACTTTTTAGATTACTGTTTATGCAAAGTTACTAATTAATTTCATGTTGTCCTTTTCTAACCTATACCAATAATTTTACTGGTTTAGTGTTGTAGCCATTCAGTTGCTTTGTAATGGTCATTTTGTCATTCTTTGGTTTCATATTCTGCTTTCTTTTATTCCCCAAATCATGAAGCAACAAACTGTGCCAGTGGCTGATATTAGAGAATTGGTACAACCATTGTGCCTCATGAATCTAACATTCTAGCTGTACTTAAACACCACTAGAAAGTGATTCTTTATCAGTGCTCTAGTATGCTATGCTTACATTGCAGGTAAGAATGTGTTGGTTCTTAATGTTAGATCCAGGTATCTTGCTCCACTTCTTCAATAAGGGTCACCATATTTTCTTCTAGTTTCTGTAATTTGTTGTAATGTTGTATCTGTATTTGGTTAAAAGGAGGAGATCTTTTCAATAACTTGCTCTTCTTTTAAAGCCTCATTGCCATTCACATTCTGCAGAGTGTGCTTGCTGTGTCAGTAGAGTAATGGCTGTTCAGGAATAATATGGAAGGCTTGAACTACAGTGAAGGGAAAGCTTAATACACTGAAGTATAGTCGTAGACACTTGATTTCTGCATACATAAACCTTGTTATGAGATAAATATGCAGATCTTTATTATTGTTAGGTTCTTGTAGACGTCTCCCTCATGGGATGAGACCAAGTAGGTTTCAATGTAATAGAAAACCAATAAATTGCAGTGTAAGTGTAGCTTCTTACATTTTATAGCTTTGGGTGCTAGATTTGGGTCCCGTTTATAGATTTGGGTCAGTTTCCCAGTGCTTCTTTGTGTATCACTATCTTCATGTTTCTGCAGCCATCTAGAGACTTGTAGACAGTTGAACAAGCTTCATTTGAGCAACATTTGAAGCCAAATACTACTACTATTTCCCAAACTTTATAAGAAGGATACATTTTTAGTGCCCTTTTCATCTTTCCACACTGCTATAAGTGTAGGGGAATTTTGAAGGATGTCCAGTTGTTCCTTCTTGAAGTGCAGGTGGGAGATACTCCATGCATCCCCAGAAAAAAATCCAGACCCATATGAAGACAGGAAGGGCAAAATACTGAGGTCATAATATTACTGAAGCCCAATACAAGCTGTGTTTTTCTGTGCAGCTGCAAGCTCTCTACAGTTTTGTTAGATGGGGACTGTAAGAGGTAACTGAGTATTAAAAGAACGTGGTTTCCTAGAGGCTGTTCCCTGGAAGACGTCACCTTCTCTAGAAGAGAAGTGGTTCTTGTCTTGTACTGCTGTACTGCAAAGAACTATCTCCAAACCCCTACTAGGGAGCAGTGAGATAATTAAAGACTCACCTTGAAGGAGGCGTTTTCAGGTTGATCAGGAGGAAGACCCAAGTTACTACACCGTGTAACAGTCTCAGCTGTTCATCAGGGTCTGTTCTTCTCACTTCAGGTGGAATATTCAGCTGCCCAGCACCACGGTGCCAGAGACAAGCTGTAGAAACAGAAATTTCATTAACACAACATTGCAACATACAACTTTTTATCTGTGCCACCAATTCTTGCTAGTAAGATAACAAATTAAGGTCTATTAAACTTCTTAAAATCCTTACATTAACACTTCCATAGGTTTCATACCAGAAGAAACAAATAACTTGCACATTGTTCATGTGCCTGACTCCACTGATTCTTTCACGATTCATTCTTGGAAAACCAGAGCTCTGGGAAGCTAAACAAAAGCTCTTATCATGATGAGGAATGCAGTAAAAGAGAACAAATGTAACAGAATCTTTTAAGCTGGCCTCACAGGCAGTCTCCCAAAGTTTGCTCAGAACTGAACGGGTGGATGGCTGCTGCAGGTGTCTTATTTCTACTTGCTTAACTTTACCCTAAGCTGTATTAAAATTAGCTCCCAAGTGGTTTATAACCTAGAAAGATGGAAACCATTTGGGTTTTATGAAGAATGTTTTCAGCCATTGTAAACCCATAGAAGAAATGAAGAAACAGATTAACTTTTATAATTTTTTAAGTCTTGATGTGACAGGTCCTGTTTCTGAAGGTGCTGCAGTGCATCAGACTCCTAGAACATGTACCACATCCACTGTGTAAGGCGCAGTGATCCAGCACCAGCACTAGGGCGCTGCTCCAATGGGCACAAGCCTCTAATGCTGTACTTCTGACTGCTCAGAAGTTCCTGAGCTTGCTTATTCTTCTGTCTTCATTGCACGCATTTCCAAACTCTAGTACCAAAGGCTGGACAAAGACATGAAGATACATTCTGCTAGAACTAGTCGGTAATGCCCATGTAAGTGGTGTATCACAGGGTTTAGATATACTCAGATTGGCAGGGATCTCTGGGGTTCACCTAGCCCAACTTCCCTCCCAAAGCAGGACAGACATCAGCATTGCTCAGAAAGAAGAGAGGGAGGTGTTTAATTTCTTACCATGTCTGCCAGTGTTGTAGATACTGATCTCCTATAATAAACAGAGTTTAAAACCTCTCTTGAAACATAACTGTATCTCCGAATCTGGGATTTGGCAGATAAAGGTGTGCAGAAGTGGCAAATAACCGTGGGCATAGTTTTTTGCACATGTACGTGGCTTTCCATCCATTAAAGAATATCCTCTGTTCAGGTTAGTGAGGGAACTAAATCCAGCTAAAACAGCTGATAAAGTCAGAAGTCTCTCCTTTTATGTTCTGATACTGTTAGAAACTTTGAACATTTAGGAGTCTAAAATTACTCTCTTGGTGATACAAATTTACAGTTAAGACCGCATCTATCAGCTAAGATTCCTACTTCCAAACCAAGGAGCATTCCTATGTTTCCTAATAGGACTTAATATAGCTTAATTATTCCTAATAGGACTTAATATAACTTAATAAGAAAAAAATCAGCTTTTTCAGTGAACTCTTCTGGGCCTTTTTTTTTCTATTTTGAAAGGAACAGATTGGATCCCCTGCCATTTTCCAGACACCATTCCAGAAATAATGACATCAGCAGAAACTCAATTCTGTGACATAGTGAATGAAGGGGGCAAATGTGCTTTGCTAGGACAGGAGTTCCATTTGAACGGACCAGTAACCATTGGCCTGCATGACCATGAGTATTCTGGGCTCCAGCCTAGGAACAGTTACTCACCATTGTTTTTCCCATAATATTTATGATTTCTGTATCCTTTGTCAAAACACCTGACAAATACCTTTTTACATTTTAAATTAGCAACAACTGCACTTCTTATACGTGACCCTCTTAATGTTGTCTTTGATACACAATGAACCGTACTCTGTTAATAGGGAGGTGAATACCGGTAAAATTCATGGTGATGTTCAACTGTTATTTTACAGATTAAACCAATCTCTTTTACGCATTCCCTTCAAAGTCCTTGCATTTTTCTCAGAGATATCTATATATTTTACACCATATTTCAATCTACTGTGTTTGCAACATACAAATTCAGCTTCATGCAGGGACTTTGACTGGACATAGAAATCATTTCTTTGGTTTGTTTTCATTGCAGGTTAAACCAAGAGCATATAAATGTGTCTAGAGGCACTGGATCCTTCATCTAGGAATGCCTGATTCACTTTCCCAGCTGTTGTTACTTTTAGGGCAGATGCCATTCACCCACTACAGGAGGGACTGTAACACTTTCCTAGCAGTCACCACTGGATTGCTGCTGTACTCCCCCTCCGGACTCCTCAGGTGTGGTTACGTTTCCAATTACAAACCAGTCCTGCACCTACTATGGAGACCTCGGGGAAAGCCCCGGGATTGCTTCATCTCCAGTCACTCCCTTACTTCTCGGAAGTCACAGCATCTCTTCTTCCATCCCATCCAGTCTCAGATGACCATCTCAAACCATTAGTTTCTTGTAATGTCAGCTACCTTCCCCATAGTTAGAGCTCTTAAGTTAAAATCTGTATCAGCCTCTGCCTTCACTGGCTAAATTTTCACCACAGCTGGAGACATCCGGATCCCAGAAAAAACAACACAGGGAAGTAACAGGTGTAACACAGCAACACCGCCTCTTTGCTTCTCTTACTCACAGACCAAAGTAAACGTTTTTTATCAAGCCTCACACTCTCAAGCATGGACCTTAAAGATTGCCCTGATCTGCAATGAAACTCATTCCTCCTTGCTCTGCACTTACCAATCATTATCATATCTTCTGCATTTCCTGGTTTTTCCCATATGGAACCCAGGTATCACTATTCTATCAGACTCCTTGGGTACTGTGACTTGGAAGCCCTCTGTCTGGTCCAACCTGATCCTCTCGAACTGCAGCATCCTGACAAACCCCCTTTTCTTCCACTGTACGAGTTCCTTACCTTTACCTTTCCTTCAGCTGCCCAAACTCTGTCTTTCCCAGCACCATTCAGGATGGGTCTTCATAAAGCTCTAAGCAATAGATCTTTCTTAATACTTTGGTAGCAAACATACTGTGTAAGTTAACTGTGTCTGGGCAATGGCAGAGTAGTTTCTCCTTCAAACAAAATGATCTCTTTGCAGTTACTGATATCTTATAATTACACTAGCTCCTTTAGTAATCCCATCCCATTGCCTTTCATATTCATCAGAGTTAAACAGCATTTCTCATTCTTGCAGCCCAAATTTCAAGTACTTGCCTTAGCCATAGCAGCAGTAGAGGGCACTCACTATCACTGAAAGGTGTTTGGTTTTGTCCCATTATTGTGTTGAACTGAGCATGTAGTTTCTGTTAGTCCTGCTGATCTGTATAATCAATCTTATAGTTTCATGCAAATATGTGTTAAGTGCATTTCAAAATACCATTTCTGGGTGGTAAGAGGAATTAATTCCATAGGATTGGTTACTGAAATGCATATCAGTGAAAGATAGAGGCAATGTGAATTAAGTGACTGTCATTATAGTGGCCCATGTTTTCACTGGCATCTGCGAAACTCATGTATTTGATTTTATGAATTACAGAGGTCTTTTTTCTATGACATCCTTCTAGTGGAAACTGCAGGATTTTGAACAGCTGAAAGAGGTGCTGAGAGAAAAATAAAACCTGCCTGGTTTAAAATGGCATTTTCAAACTAGGACAGACTGTAAATAGACTGTTTATAAACAGGATGCTCTGAGCGTGTTTAAACTTCATCAAGTCCTCTAAAGTGGGGGAGCTGCCAGTTTGACACTCCTGTCAGTCACTCACAGCTTTTAGAAACTGGTGGTGTCACCCAAACTATGTTTTAATTCTTCAGATCATTTATATAAAACATTACTGATGGCTGCTAATTGTCATTAATTGTTTTACTAGGAAGGAAATTAGACTGCATTCTCTTAAAGACAAAAAGACAACAAAACGCACCCAATGTACAACATTCACCTTGTTGTTAGTGTCTTTGCCAAGGGATAGCAGGTGAAGGTCTCTCCGAGAGTCCCAGCAGCAGGAAGGGGAGGCTGAGCCCATGCAGTGCTGGGTGTGAAGTGATGCTCTGCTCCCTCCCAGCACTGCCAGTGGTAAAAGCCCCTCCAGCTCCAGCAACCCATGACTTCCACCCCACCGTGCTGCCTCCCAGGTCCAGTCAGGTACTGAACTGACCAACAGTGTCCTACAGTGGAACCGCTTTTAAGCCTTGGTAATCCTTTACTCAGCTATTAGTGACATTTCACTTTGGGAGCAGCAGTGATCCTGATAACCTGATGCCTTCCTTTCTCTTTATACACATCGACTACTATCTTTTACTCAGTAAAACACCAAAACACACCATAACTTCCTGTCATTCCAGACGTGGCACCTGACTCAGCACTTGTTCAGTGTTAGGTTCCCTGTATCTTTGGCCAACGATATTTGTTCAAGTCTGGCACTCAGGGGATTTCAACAACATCAAAACCTGGCCAAGTAACAAAAGGTCATCAAGGGTACATGGCTGCGGCCTTTAATGCCACGAGCATTTGAATCCGCCTCAGGATGTGAGAAGGGCAGCTATGCTTGAAAAGTCTGTCTTCAAGAAACATAGAATCTCCTCTACTGAAGTGGACATGAAGTTCTGAGCTCTCAAAGCTGCTTTCTTTTATCCCTACCTATCAACTATGCTTCCCCCACATGTTGTGGTGAACACAGCAATGTCTCCTAAAGAAAGCTTGTATGTAAACTTGCAGTCATAGAAGTATTTAAACTTAGCAATCTGGTCAGAACCCCGTCCTGCAGACCTTAATCCTGTCTAATCCTTTGGCAGGACCTTACTTGAGGCAATTTGTTTCACAGGCATTCCAAATAATGATTTTAATGTAAGTGGAAGGTGAGCAAAGTGAGGTTTTCTCCACACAGAACTGTTGCTCCTGTGGTTGGGTAAGGGGTGGGGAAGATTAATACAGTGAGAGGGGGGAAATCTCCCTCTCTGAAAATCGTATGTTTTATACCGGACGAGCAAACATCCGATGCCCAGCGCACTGCCATCAACGCGTTCTAACAGTCAGTCATTAATAACACCTTGAAATCGAGTCTACCACAACATCCTCCCTTCCACTACACAAGCTGGGGAACAGAAACAGCCACGGCACCAGCCTGCAGCAGAACCCCCAGCTGAAGAGCTGAGAATCACCCTCTCTAGCCAAAATAGCCCTGCCAGTTCCCAAAGCTGGGCTCTCTTTCAGGCCCTTTTGCTGGAGATGGCATAGGAGTGAGAGAAGTTTAAAGTTTTCACTGGCCATTAGTACTTACATGTAAGTAGCTTGAGGCTGCAAGAGCCCTCCAGCACTCTTGACTCTGTTGGACCTTTTCAGGTTCCATTTACCTGCAATAAAGAAGGAACTTTTGACGTCAAATAGGTTGGGATTGCGCATTTTAAACACCTTCATAAACCTCACTGATCCTTGTGCAGTTGGGCAGAAGCCAGGAGGATCCCTTGCTATTGATTCCTGCCTTCTTCACCCACCACCTTCTCTCTTACCAGCACAGCTGATGGGTGTCTGCTGCAGAATTTGCTGCACTGGTGAGAAACCCTGGGTGAGATTTGGCAGGTAGGGAGCTTTCCACAGACTAAAAGATGGGCACAACCCAGTTTGTACAGAGACTCCTACTGGATCAGATACAATCACATCCATACAGTCTGGTACTGCTAACGTAGCCCAACTGCTTTATGCCTGGCAGCTTCTTCTTAATTATTAATACCATCATTTTTATTGTCACTTGTGATCCATACCTATGAGAAACACCAGCATGCAGGGCTGCAGGTGCCTTGCCTTAATAGCCTTAACACGTATTGCAGAGGGATTGCGGTTTCACAAGAGCAAATTCAATCCTGTTACTGTTGAAACAAAAATGGCCAGTGCCATTGTGAATAATAGTTGTGGTTGTTGTGCTTTTATTTCCCCTGAAACAAACACAGATGCTCTCCAAGTAGATGCACAGCAGCAGTAACAAGTATTCTGTAGTAATAACCAATGCTTATAGCCCACTGCAGTGACTGAATTCAGGATTAGTTTTACTTACCTGAACAGCTGAGTTAAATCCTTGCTGAACACTAGTGACCTGCACATTTAGAATGGAAATGTGCCTGTTTTTCTGTGCCTCTCTGATATCCTGCTTTCTCTGTAGAAACACTTCTTCTGGGCATCAGCTGCACTGCAGCCACACTGCTTCTCAGGAAAGCATATCAATAATAACAAAGTCTTATGTCAATTTTTATCTATAGCAGTATGGATCCAGTCTTCCCTAGCAGAAATCCAGCACTAACTGGGAAGGTGAAGTTTTAGCTTGCATTTGCACGTTCTAATCAGCTGATGAACATAGAGTGAGCCACAGAAATACCTAAGAGAGAAGATTTCCACAGCTGTCACTTGGAGCACACACAATTCCTTTAGTTGCTCAGCAGAGCACTGAATAGCCCAAGAAATCTCATGTTCCTTATGTGCTCTGTGCTTCCCACAGGGGTTCCCCAGAGTGTGTATGCCCACGTGTCATCCTGAACCTGTCTGTTGCTTGGAGATTGGGAAGGGATGACGTTGTAAAGTTCCTGTTCTCCTGCTCTGCTGACCCGCATCCCGTGCTCGGGCTTTTGCTTTTCTAATGTAACATACAGACCTGTTTGAGTTCTGTTAAAAACAACTGTGTAAATAGGAGACCTATTGAAGGACATGTGGTGCCTTCCCAATGGCTGATGTATGACCTTATTTTGCAGGTCATGGACTGTGCAATGCCTCTGATCGGTGAGCACCAGACTGAAGACCGGCAACATATAACTGAGCTAGTCGTAAGCAAAATGAACCAAATGTTGTCCAAAACTCCTATACCATCTCCTCAGAGACCCACTGCCACTCAGCAGCCCCAGGTAGGAAACTTTTGATTGTAAAATACGGCCTCTTATTCTATAATCTTAAGCTCAAAGTTCTCCTCAAAGAATTTGGCTGGAAAACTGTGCAGGGATACCCTCAACTACAAGGATTAAAGAACTTGTCAGCATGTTTTATAGGTTTGTCGCATTAAATGAGATCATCTCCAGATATAATCAAGAATTGGAAGTGTCGGTGTGTTTTTACCAGTAAAATGATAACTGGATTCAGTGAATTGCCACCTTTGTACTGTTTAGTTCCATTTACATCTGTAATGGGAATAATAAGCACTGTCGTAGACAACCTAGCCCTGACAATGGCAGAAGGAATACTAAGACAAAGTTACTAATACTAAGTTACTGTTCTTGTAAGAAATTAATTCCATGATAAACTTTTGTGTGCTGCAGTTCACAGAAATACCTTACAAACCTAGCAACCTCCTGCCATATGTTTAGCATACTGGAAAACTAGTGTCTAAGGTTGAAAATAGATGGATTTCACTTGTTTTATCTTACATGGCCTGATAGTTAAAGTGTGGGGATGCAGAACTCTGCCCTAGCCTTGCTACCAGCTGGCTTTCAGACTTTGGGAAGCATCTTTGGGTTTTCATTTCCATGCTTGGGGAATGTGAAGTTTATTTTATTGATCCTTTAAATAACTTCTGAGAGTGTGGTATTTCTGTAAAAGGCTCTAAAAAGTGAAAGTTTTGCCTCTGAATTGGAGAGACAGGATTTGATGGGTGGACTATTAGATGGTTAGGGAATTGGCCAGATAACTTTGTCCAGAGTTAAAGTCAATGGCTCAGTGTTCAAATGGAAACCAGGAACAAGCAGTGTCCCTCAAGGGTCTGTACTGAGACCAGTCCTGTTTAACACCTTCACTGATGACATACGTAGTGGCATTGAGTGCACCCTCAGCAAGTCTGCCGATGACACCAAGCTGAGTGGTGCGGTCGGCACGCTGGAGGAAAGGGATGCTGTCCATTCTCCCCCTTTGCTGTGCTCTGGGGAGACCCCCCTGCAATCCTGATCTAGCTCTGGGGCAGCAGCACAAGAGGGACCTGGAGCTGTTGGAGCGAGGGCAGAGGAGGCCATGGAGCTGCTGCGAGGGCTGGAGCAGCTCTGCTCTGGAGCCAGACTGAGAGAGCTGGGCTGGGGCAGCCTGGAGAAGAGAAGGGTCTGAGGTCAGACTAGCTGATTCAGTCTGTTAGACCTNTGCTCTGGAGCCAGGCTGAGAGAGCTGGGCTGGGGCAGCCTGGAGAAGAGAAGGGTCTGAGGTCAGACTAGCTGATTCAGTCTGTTAGACCTAGTCTAGACCTAAAGTTCTGTTCTAACCAAACCATTCTATCATTCTATGATTCTTCGTAGAGTGCTATATAAATGCTAAGTAGCATCTTTTATATGTTCATGGCTAGGCAGCAGGTCTGATCAAAGAGCAGCATTATCAGCTACAACTTTCATCTCCTTCTTTTAATATACTGAAGGGACAAGCCATGACAATACATTCTGAGAATAAACGATAAAGGACTGTATTGCTGCTCTGTACCAGTGCAGCTCCATGGCAATCAGTTAAGGAACAGAAGGAGCCAAACTGTAATACAGGAATTACCAAGCCTAAATCAAGAATCTTTTTTTACTCCTGGTAGGCTCCATAGCAGGTAAACAATTTGAAACCAATTTTGTGGCATACCTCAGACAGACTAGTTCTTGAGGCAGAATGACTAATTTGTTCTTCAAATATATCATCATGCTTTAAGTTATAAAAATACACCATCCCACATAAAAAAGTGGTGTGGCTTCTATTTATATTACAGCCACTTGAAACTAAGCACAAAATTGTTTCAGCCACTGAACCACATACAATGGAGAAGTTTCCATCCAACATGACTCAAGTCCATTGTAAAGGGCACTGAAAAAGAAAGTCTAGAGGGGAAAAAAACCAAATCACCTTATACCAAATTGTAGTTCCTTTGGGGGCTAGTAAATGAGCTGTGTATTAAAATGAAGCAAAGGGTCAAATTCAGAGTTGCCTAGAGCATACAAGTCAGCATAAATCAGAATTTAAAACAGTAATAGACATTATTGTAACATTAACAGATTCCTTTGGAAGTCGTTTGGAGAGCTTGATATTTCACATTCTGAGGGAGAAAATACAATGCCTTGTGTATGTCTGATTCCTGGATTTTAAAGGTGGCAAAGGAGGAGGGATGTTTGTGACTGCTGGTGCTATCAAAAGCAGGGTGTATGTAAATGGAAGTTGTACTTGTTTCCAAAGAAAATCTGCCTATGTAAGTCCAGGATGAAAATAAGACACAAGGACATCTTAAACGAGTTCTGAATTCCTCAGTCATTGGTGTCACTGAAAAGGGCCTTTTACGCTTAAAGAGAAAAGCTTTGGATGGCCCCAAAGACAGTATTTTCCCCTGGTTTCTGAGTGTCTATGGGATTTCTAGTTTAGATTTCTGAAGAATTTAGCCTTTGCTAATGGCAAAAGGATGTTATTCAACACTAATCTTCTTTTCCTTATCCTATCCTTAAATTCAGGATTGCAGTTGATCAAGGATATCCCAAGATATCCCTTTGGAATATATGCAGCATTTAGTAGTTGTCCTCTTCAGTTAACCAGACTATGCTTCCTTAAAACTTCCCTTGTTCTATTATCTATCAGTTTACAACAGACAAAGGGGATCTGAGTTTCTGCAGGAGATGCTGTTTGCAAATACCCATCAATCTTCCTAGCTTTAAATGAAAGGTATGAAACAGATCTGTAGTCTTCAAATCAGATATCTCCTCATGTGCACTTAATTTTCAGCTGGGCTGTTTTCCCAGGAATAAAACCAGCCTGCTAAAACAAGCTGTGCTTTTCATCTTTGAACAGCCTTTTCCTTTTCTAATCTGAGAAATTATGTCTTGGGAATACAGTCCGTTCATTTGTGTGGCAGGGGGATACTGCATATTTCTACAGGTCACATAAAATGCAAAGCCAGTAATTTATCCCAAATCAACTATGTGCATATGTATGTGTGGTCTTAGAAACCAAAGTAATATAAATATCAAAGAGTAATCTGTGTGTTTTGCTACTTCTGCTTTTAAAGGAACAGTTTACAGTCAATAGTACAGCTGTAGGTGTGCCATGGCTTGAATTCCCTTATTATCTGTGTGGGGTTTAAAAACCATTCATAATCTCCCCACTGCTGTGGCACTGGGTGCACCCGAAGAGAATGCTTCAATTTATAACTGCCCACAGTGGGCAGCACCATTCCAATTAACTATCCATCAGAAAACAATCCAGTGATTAGGAAAATAAGGCTTTGTTTAGAGCAAGGAAGCCAAATCTTGATGGAAATGATTGGCCTTGCAATGTATTCTGAAGGCCAACAAAGTTCTCTCTGTCAGAGTTCCCAGAAGGAGCAAATGCCAAAGGCAGGGACCTCAGACAACAGGCTTGCTTATGTTGAAACCTCAGAAGCGCAGATCCTGTGATTCTCAAACCCGTTAAATCGATGGTCTGTGCTATCAGATACGTTACTCAAATAGGTATTTTGAACGTGACGTTTGTACTGGTTTATCTGTAAGCGCTCGCACAGACTCTCCACGTCCTGCTGGTACCCAGAGGGGCAGAGCCTGCGCAGGAGGCAGGCTGTGCTTTGCAGCTCTGTGCTGCGCCTCTCACAGCCCCACCGCCCGCCCGCCCGCAGCCGGCAAACTGTGTCTCAGCTTTCCGCGGGGGTCCCAGACCACAGTTCACGGTGTGCCTTTGAAGCAGGACTGAACTGTGTTGGGGTAGAAAGGACTCTTAACGACAGGATTCAGAGCTTGCCAGTTTTGCTCTAATCAGCTACTTTACAAGTGTTCCCACCACAAAGAGAAGTGAGAGTCCCTGGGTGCTTCTGGAGCAGTTCTACCTGATAGAACTACATACGGTCAAAAACCTCTACCCAGAAAAGGTTGTTTCTGTTTAATTTGAAACCATGACAACTTGTTTTACTCACAACCATGATGAAAATATATGGTAGGTCTTATGTGGGAATATGATTTTAATACAAGTTTTCCATGAGACAAGCCTGTTATACTTGCAGGCACTAAAATGATGGAAATCTGAATTTCCATCTTTTGTAACCTCTTTGCATAATCTGACAGATCTTTTGAGAAGCCTTTTTCAAAACCAGTAGGCCAATTCCTCAGTGAAGTGTTGCAGCCAGTGGAACCCCCTTACCTCTGTCTCCATCTGTTGATAGGAAAGATCACTGCCAAAACTTCTGCTGTCCGGATTCTCAAAACCCTGCAGGTGGTTGCTTAGTGCAGGGTGTTTCCTGCTTGTTTCTTTAGCAGTATTTGTATATGAGAAAAGATAAGTGAGCCAACTAACCAATAATAGTAAAACATCTCTTCAGAGCTGCGTATCAGGTCATGACATGAATTGTGTTTAACTAAATTCTCTGTAGAATATTACATTGTGCACAAGTATTACCATAAAATGCAAATGGTTATGGTCATGTTAGCAATTGAAGCTAAGGAAAATCGTATGAGGAAAATGCTATTCCAGTACAGCTTTGTTGAGACCATGTTGGATTATCCACAAAAAGACAAGGCATTTATTATCCTTAATGGAAGGAGGAAATCTGTGCACACAGTATCCCTCATGACATAAGATCACAAAGAGCACAGCTACATCCTGCTTCTGGTTGATTTAAGCAAAAGGAGTAGCACCCCAGTACTAAACCAGTCCACAAGGCAGAAGTAGAGAGGACAGTACTTTAATGGTTTTGAGCCTAGAAAAGCAGAATATGAAGTGCTTAATTTCCTAACACTCTTTTCTAGAATGTGTTAATACCTTCTTCACCCCTCACCCTCAGGGAAGTTCAGTACAGTTGCACCACGTTCAGCAGAGACTAGGGTCAAGGAGCCCTTACTCAGCTATCTTCAGCTATGTAGAGCTGGTTTGATTTAGTTCCAGTTTTCCTGGTTTTCTCTTTATCTTACTCATTCTTCATTCCCTGACCCCTTATATGAACTGAGCCACAGTTTTGTCCAGTTTTATTTTTCAAGGTTCAGAGAGAAAATTGAACTAAATGTGAGCATTGTGGAGATAACAAAAAGCACTACCTCCAGAGAGAAGAGCAGATTGTTATCAAATTACCTGTTCTTGGGCTTCCGTAACAGTAGTCAAAGTTCTGCTACCTTCCACCTCATGGATTTACTTATATATATATATATATACACACATAAGGAAAGCTACTTACAGTGAGTAGCAATTTGTTTCATAGAATCCCAGCTTTTTTGTGTTGGAAGAACACTTATAGCACATCCAGCTCCAACCCCTGCCACAGGCAGGGACCCCTTCCACTGGAGCAGCTTGCTCCAAGCCCCTGTGTCCTTGAACACTGCCATGGATGGGGCAGCCACAGCTTCTCTGGGCACCCTGTGCCACCGCCTCAGCACCCTCACAGGGAAGAGCTCCTGCCCAATACCTGGAACCATTAATTAGGGCAAAAGGAACAGGGTCATGACTTGTAGGTTTGCTTTGTGTGATCCTTCTCAATCTGTGCTCAGCCTGCTTGCTTTAACCAGACCATGTTCATGTCACCAGTTAACATCCCCATCGAGACTTTCCTTTCTGTCACACTACCTCAGCACTTACTTGCAGGAACATATTTTTCTTCCTCATATCTGGAAGGAGAGACTGCCTAACGGATAACAAATTAAAAGACCACACTAAAGCATTCTGCGTGAATGAGGGGTAATACAGAGTTTCAGTATTGGCATCTGAGCATCTTGCTGAACTGGTGCAAAGCAAATCCTTCCCTGGTGTAATTACATCTATGCTAACAGGCAGCAGGAGTAATTTAAGAACAGCTTGCCTTAAGAAGATTGCTAAATGATTTAATGATCCCTAAAACCGTATGTGGTATATTTCTTTCTTTTAGGAAGACATATAAATAGGAGATAAATGGCAGCTATGGCATCATATGACCATAAAGCTGACATACCCAGATCTGTGTGGCCTAATGCCTGATGGAAGCCCAGATCCTGAATAGAGTCCAGAGATTAACCTGACTTTCTCTCTCCTCTGGACAGGGGAGTACAGAGACCCTGGGAAAAGTCTGACAGGATATTACTGTATTACCATATATCTCTTTAACTGTTTACCTTTCCAAACACATTGGTTTACCCCGTAGAAACAGAGCACTGTATCTTGTCAATATACAAGTAGTAGATCTCTGTAGATACTAACTGAGCATCTTCTGTAGTCTGCATTAGCAATCAGCAAGGTTTTTTCTGTTCATTGTTTGCCTCAGAATGTCTGTACGTGTTTTGACAGCCACCAGTGCCTACAAACAAAATGAAAGTGATTATTCTTTACCACTTACACTATCCATCAGCCTAAAAGCTCTTTTAAATCACAGTCCCTAGTAGCCAAAGCACTTTCCATATTAAAATGCTCATGGAGTTATTGTTGTGACTTAAAGGAAAAATAGGCAGCAGCAAGATGAATCTAAAACATCATAATCCAAACTCATAGGGAACAATGAATATTGCTGGGACATGCACACATCCCAGAACATAACCACAGTATCTTTCGAAGGTTCTAGAAGCCAACAGCCCTTCTGAAAGCTGTCACCTTAGAGAGGTTTTGGGAATACTGACGGGATTCGAGCGACCCGTTTTACTGCAGCGAGCCTTGGTTATGTGAAGCCCAGCGACATCTTGTGGCTTCCTCTCTTGTGGGAGTCCTGATTCTGAGAGCTCCGGGTTATTTGGTGTTGCACCGTATTCCAGGTGTGTCACAAGCAACAGGGAATTGGGTATACTTTTAACAAATACTAAATGCTCCCTATTTTCAAATCTCTCCCAGTGCTATTGTACTGCATTTGTTTCATTCATCTGCATTATTTCAGTATGGAATAATTGTAATGTGCTGCCTTAACATGGACATATGTATCAGCGCATACAGATATACACACAGTGTTTAGCTGTTTGTATTTGGAAGAGGAGATGCTTATTTTAGGCACAGTGGGGTTTTGACCTTTCAGTTATTTTATGTTTGTGAAAATACAACAGCTGTTGTCCTTTTAGATCCTAATAGAAACGTATGGAATCAAGAAAAGCAGAAGAAAATAAACACATATGGACCCTGAGCTCACCACATCCTGGTAGCAGGCCACAGTGGAGGCATGCTCCATTCCAGGAGGATTTACACCAGCCAAGTTGATTTATCACAAGTATATAATGATAGTGGGGTTGGGGTTTTTCAACACCAAGGATGTTTTGTCCATCTTTTGAGTAAGAGACACCTATTCAGGGCAGATATTCTTCGTGTATGTAACAGAGATCACAGCAGAGACTCAGACGTTAACTGCTGGATGCAGGATGGCCGTATATTTAAAAGTGACTATTTCATTACACAGAGCTTGATTTATTTTAAGCATTTGAACATTCAAGTATTACAATATATTAAAACTAGAGTTCATGTAGGGGAATACATCCTGAGGTTTTTAATACTGACTAACTAAAACACAGTGGGACACGCACACAAATGTTGAGCAGAGATTGTACTAACAAGTTGATCATGAAAGTTAAGATAACCTGTTTTAAAATACTTACTGTGCTCCTGTACCAGTAGATGGAGTAATTACTAAGGGAGGTAAGGGAGGTTGCTTATTTAGTCTTACAGAAGTAATGTAAATAAGCTTGCTGGATATTTGCTTGTGATAAATGCCTACATAAACGTTTCTGTTTGTTAGCTGTGAATGTATCCACTCACTGAAGATGATTAAATCAAAACACTAGTAACTGCTTATCTTTCTTAGCTTGTTTTGAATGATGTTCCAGGATCTAAACAAGTGTGCCTTTACAATGCCCTTTTTAAAGGGGTCTGATGCTATTTAGACTGTAAGAGAGAATAAAGTAAGGGGCACTGTTAAAGGTTTAGGATTATGGGGCGGAATTTCTCCTGACATCAACAGGAATTTGCCCAAATGCACAGTCCCTGCAGACAAGCCAAGCAAAACTTGGTAAGAGAAGGAGCCGCTCACAAAAGTGCTTATTAGAAGAGAAGCCCAAAGGAAGAGCTCCACCAGCAGCCTGACAGAGTCAAGCTTCAGGACCAGGGTGGCTTCAGTCACCTGTAGCGTCCTAGAGTGCTTTAGCCTAAGTGCTAATAATGGTATGGTACAGAAGGTAACAAAATGCTAGCTAACACTGAAGAACAGAACAAGTGTTACTGGTTAATAGGTACTTTTCCCCGTTTATTATAAACACAACACCACTTCCCTTTTTTGTCTTTATTCACACAAGAAATGGTGCTTTTGTTAACTTTTTTATTATCTTCTGTCAGGTGATCTCATCACCTCAGTGTACCAATTGTATTGCAGAAGCAGACGCTATCTTTGGGAAGTCTGAAACTCCATGGTGACTACCCTCAAAGCAGTACAAAGAACAAAGAAAACATGTAATGTTTAAGTAATCATGAGCCCACACTAGAGAGTAGCCTGTATGTTTTTAGTAGACTTGGGTGAGAAATAGCTTTTTGTCCCACAGGCATTTGTCCTCGTCCCATTATAGAGCAAACCCAGCCTTTGCAAAACTGAAACAAGGGAAACAAAGTAATCCCATCCTTACAGAACAGGCAGCAGCTGCCAGGTACACAAATAGAAAAGGAAGGGTCTGCCTCAGATCTCTCTGGTTTTGTCTTTCAAATCACAGAACAGAATTTTGATGTTTTTATTTGATTTTATTTTTCACCTGTTTGTACTCTCTCGTATTGATTATTTAAGCTGGAACTAACAGAAATACCTTTTACTGTTTGGAGGCTTTTCCTTGCTCTCCTTTCCTTTCCCACTGGGGAGGGGTTTTCCTCTACATTTTTTTGTTATCATTCTCTGTCCCTACTTGACTCTTAAACTTGATTTCTCTGACCCTTAAATCCTAACCTGTTAAGCAGAGCTGTTAGGCTTTACTCCATGTTTAACCTGAAAGGATCCTGTCCCTTTCCCCAGCAGTCATTGCCACCGTTTATTTTGGGGGAAGGAGTGTGTGCTAAGTATGTGCTAGAATTCCACTGTTCTGCCACAATAGTGCAGGGCTAGTAAGATAAAACAGGGATTATGAGACTGGGCTTGAGTCAGCTTCTTCCAGCTTTTTTCCAGACTCCCTTGTTTCAAAGCCTGGATTTCAGTTCTGGTTGGATCCAGTAACAATGGATCCTTGTGGTTCAAGATGAAGTTCTGTGAATCTCTTCGTGTTCATGCAAAGATCACTTGCCATCCATCCCATATTTACAAACAAACCCCCCAAAACCAGACAAGCAAAATCTGTTGTGCTTTGTTTTACTTTGAAGACTGGAGGAGCAGATGCAGCATAGCATCAGCCAGGGTCAAAGTCCCTGCATTCAAGGGTCAGACATTCCTTACAACTTCAAGCACAGGATTTTGACGCTGTCAAGCCCTAAGGGGTTCCTTATCATCCAGTTACACAGAGGTGTCTGTGCACACTGAGCAAGGTGTAAGGAAGTTTAACTTTCCACTAGCTGCACACTTCTAGATCCCTTGTGCCACTTGGACTTGCCTGTGTAGTGTCAGCTGCTTTAGCACACAGGGGGAGCTCTCTCCTATCTCATAGCCCACATTCCTTCCTTGTCTGTTGGAAAGAACTGCCTGAGAGCTGCTGAGCAGCTGCATGCTTTTAATGTTTCCTTTGCAAAACCAGAAGTTGAAACCTGGCTTCTTCAAGCAAGCGCTGCAGTCAAATACAGCTGCATCCTTGTCCATTAGAATTCCTGATTGGTTGTGAAAGGGACCTAGATTCAACAGGAGATGCTGCTTAAGAAATTCATTTTCCCTAAAAGTCAACATCCTGCTTCTCTAGAAGCCTCATCTCTGAGGGGTGGGATTATTGTTATTCAGCAGCATAATAGAAGTTAGGGCTGAAATGGACAAAGGGAGGTCACCTGTATGGGTATCTCAGGGACTGTCCTGGAGCAGTGAGTCCATAGCAGGGTATTCATTTTGATACCGTATGTAAGAATATTCAAGAAGGAAGCTACTTCTAGGAAGTACTCAGTTATCTAGCAATGGAAAATAGTCTGCAAAATCTAAGTTAAAATACTTTTTGGTGGCCTTTTTCAGTGCATTTTGTAAATGCTGTTCCAGGTAAAAATGACACTGTGTAGCTGGTTTTCTGCTCTTTGCAGCCATTTCCCTTCTTGATAGGTTTTGCACAGCTAGTTTGGAAAGTTGCTAGAGCAATCATTGAAGCTGCTCTAAACTTGCAGGGTTTTTATCATGACTTCAACATGAAGAAACTTTAGTCTGGTATCCTTTTTTTCTGAGGGTATCTTTTCCATGCAGATTTCCTCAGTGGAGAAGGGCAAGGCTGAATGCTGGTACTCCAAAAAACCCGTAAAAAGGAGAAGCCAGCTCCTCTCTGGTTGCCCCTTTGCACTAGACAAGGTGAAGGGGACTTGTTTGAAGGTGTGCTAACTTACCACCTCTCTGTTGCAACTGTAACTGGGTCTGATTCACGGCCTTTCCTAGTCCATAGGGAATATATAATGCAATAAATAGCAAACCCTCTGTAGTCCTGCTCAGCACCGCTGCAACACAGTGAAGCAGATACATCACCTATGCCAGATTCACCTGGCTGCTAAGTACGACTGCTGTACTCACTACACATTAGATGGATAAAGCAGTAAGCAACAAGGTGCTAAGGAGTTTCTTATTTTTGGATACTTCGCATCAGAAAGCCACTTCAATGTCTCACTGCTTTGCTGAATTATACAGTTTTGCTTATTTCCAGTTTTACTCAGTTTCTCACCCTTCCTTCTTGGTTCGTGTTGTCCTTTAACCTATTTTGTCCAGTTCTTCACCACTACAATATATTTATGAAAAGCAACTGTACTGCATTCAAGCCTTCATTTTGTTAGACTGAGCAAGGCTTTTGTTTCCAAATGCTGTAGGGGTAGGCTCTTCCATCTGCCTGGTCAGCTTACCTTTGGCTTTTGAGGAGGGGTGATGGCAGTGACACACAGCATCATGCCTAACATCTACTGGAAATACTTCACTGTGTGTGTGATCAAATGCTGGGGTTTTTCAGTCTTTCCCAATAGCTTTCAGTTGGGGAGCTCTGCATTTCTGACAGATGCATTTTACTAGACCATAAATAGATCAGTTTGGACATCGCATTCAAATCGCTGTTTTCTTTTTTCGTTTTAAACTCCACTGATCAATGATTTCATTGTTTCTTTAGGATATTTCTGTCCTTCAGTCTTCCAGCCCTGCATCATCTGCAGCTTTTAGCAGCACACACCTGGTTTTTTGGTGCCAACTTAATTAATGAAAATTCTGCTTGAGTTCAGTTATAGCCTTCCCATTACTTTTCTTTCAATAACTGTGTATCTCCTCAGTAGTCATTTCCTTACCCGCAGTGTAATTCCTGTAGTATTAGTGCTTAACCTTCTCCAGTGTAACTCATACATTTCCAGTTGTTACAGATACCTGCTATGGCATTCCACATGTCATGAGTCAGCTGGTTCTGATTTCTGAGATGAAGAATATCTTGTCGGACCAATATGAGCCCAGGAAGATCTTTGATTTTTGCTTCTATCTCATTTTTAGCTTTTATCCCACCTGGCACCTTGCCCTTGCTCCTGTATTTATCATGATCTCTGACACTTCAAACATTCATTTACTATTGACACCCTGCTTAAATGATCTGAATTACCACTCTCCTGAGCAATCACATTTTTTCTTACTTCTCCTGTTACTTGTTTCACTATTTATTCTTGTTCCTTTATGAGATGTAACTCAGTTCATGTTTTGACAGCTCTCAGTGAATCCCTCTACTTCTTAACCTGAAAAACATGACTTTCCCTTCGAATATTGCAATACCTGTGAAAAGCTTCTGTCATTGCATTGCAAAGAAAACTAAACAGAACCCAGAACCAACGATACAGGCTTCAACTCCAGCTCACAAAATCTTCATGTTCAGCCAAATCAAAACCCATTTCTGTGGGACTCGGTTTAGCATCTCTTTTGCCCAAGGGCTGTTTTTCTGCCAAGTTGCTGCTTTTGCTCCCACCCATTTCCACATTCTTCAGACTATTCAAAACTCAAGTATATATGCACCCAATCTGCATTTATATAAATATACAAGGTAGGAAAAGAAGTACTGCCACTGATCTGATTCTAATACAACACGCTTTGAAGAACAGACAGTTCTTTCCTCCAGTTCTACCCCTAAAATTTAAAGGAGACTGAGGTAAGTGTGGAAAGGAAGGAAGTGCCACGGAGACATCTGGAGACATCTATCTTCTAGATAAGTAGTGGGGTTTCTGCTTTGGCTATAATTAAATTGTCTGATATTCTCAAAGACCATTATGCAACCAAAGCATCAGTTGTTATACCCAGAGTTGAGAAATCACTGTAGCATACTTGCAGCAGTGGCTTAGAGGTTTCCATAAGTAAGGTTGTGTTTTTCTTTTAGAATAGCTATAGAAACAGTAAAATGCCCTTGGTAAAGGAGAGCTTCCATAATCAGTTCTATATAGTGTTACTATCAACATCAGCAGTTCCTTCTTGTTGGGGAATTTGGATGCGATATGACAGTTGTGTTCTATAAAATGAAAACCAAAAGGACTCCTTACAACAGCAGTTACCACACCTCACTTAGGTAATCCTAAACATACTAAACACTGTCATTTCTGTCTTCCGTATTACTAATTCTGTTCTTCAGCATCCGAATAAGAATCTGTTCAGGGTCATTTCCCATGATAGATGCTGCATTCTAATCCTTAATTCCTGCAGTGTTTGAACTAAGCAGTAGGCAAGTTCGTAGATCAGAACTGCACTACAGGAAAACATGTTTGTGCTAAAAGAAAGTGGAGGAGGGTGAGCTTCTAGGCTGGGCAACAAAGGGAAAAAAGAAAAGAAAAAAACCACGAGGGGTGAATACATCTGCAGGACAGGTCTAGTCCAGCATCTCTGTTCAGAGAGATTGTGTTGCCTATAAGGAGTTAGCAGCTCTTACAATTACATTGGCACACCATCTTGGAGAGCTGAGAAGTAACAGTCTGCAGTTAATTTGCCAACAGCTGGTGTTTTAGAAGAGGCCTGGATTTTATTAAAGGCCTTGGCTCAGGGCAGCAAACAAGACTGGTTCAAAGCCTGTCTTTAATATCAAGTATCAAGGTTTCTGACTGAAAGAGGGACTCTTGAAAAGGCCTGGATTACTCCAGACCACTGAGCAACCGTGAGTAAGAGTTCTCTATTAGGAATGTAATGCTAATGAGTCTTTTTGGGTCAGCCTGGGTGGGTTGGCTAATTAGCAAAAGCAATATACCCATGTGATTGGCCTGGAGTGTGGGTGAGGTTCCTGGAAGCACCAGGTGATAGATGGTGAAAAAAGGGATGTGTGGGTGGTAAATCAGGACAGCTGCAGTCAGTGGCTGGTGAGGGGAAGCATCCTCAGCAGCGCCTTCCGAGTGGGGAGGTAAGGAGCTGCTCTGTGGGGGTTATCGAAGGCTTCATTTAGGAGAAGATGATTTCTGTGTAAGATGGAGAGATACGCAGGTTGTATAAGTGGTGATGTTGTCGTGTCAAGTCAGCGAGGTGGTGTGTGTGATAAACCCCAAGACCATTTCAGTGTGAGAGTAAATGGCAGCCTCAAGGCATGGAGGAGATGGAGGCCCTGCAGATGTTATTTTACTGTTAAAGGAGATGTGAATTTAAACTGTTTCCCTCTGGTTTCAGCGTCTAAATAACTAATGAGTTTTACCTACAGAATCCTTTAGTTTTGTTTTAGTAGAAAAACAGCAACACTCACATTCTCCCTAGTGACTCTCTGGCAGCACAGAGAGCCCTGCGAAGGGTTTACAGCCCTTTGCAAGGGTAGGAAGTCTGTCACATGGGGATCAGAGTAATGCTCCGTATGAAATTAGGCATGCTTTCTAACAGAAATTACATGATCTGTTTGGTCCTCCAGAAGTAAACTCTTGGATGTCCTTAGGCCCAGGTATTAACGCTTTCCCTTTAAGGGCAGACTCTGTGTGTCACACTCCACCACCACCAGAGATGAGCACTCAGATGCCCTGAAGGCTATGAGGAGGCTGCCAGGTGCCTCAGAACAATGGTACTAGAATATGAAAGGAGTTACCTACCTCCTGCAGGGCAACTTTTCAAGGTTTGGAAGAATCTGGGATAATTTCCCCAGTATCCCAGGAGTTACTGATGTAAATGTGTATTGTTTCAGCGTGCCACAACTGCATTCGACAGAACAGATACCACAAACACTCAGCCTGAAACATGCATAGGATAGAATGGCACCTTTACATGTGGCTCAGAAAATTAGAGGAAGGAGAGAAACAAACCAGAGAAGACTTTGCCCCACACTAAAGCACTTTGAAATTTTCTAATGGCTGTGTCTTTTCCTTATGAAATTTTCTTCTATGTATCTTCATCCTTACAATGATGCTTATCAAGGTCTGTTAATGTAAGGATCAGGTTTTGCCTCATTCATTGTCGCTTTTACTCCTCATTTAGTCTTCAGAAGGTTGGTAACTGAATAATATGAGTTTTGGACCTACCCTATGTCCTTTTATTTGTGTAGTTAAAGCAAAGCGCTTTGGAACAGCTGCATAGGATAGTGTTGTTGTAACATTTAAGAAGTGTAACTGCTAGGCGCTGTGCAGGAGTTCACGTTGCTGTAAGTTTCATTTCTATAGTTCTAAGATCAAATACAAATATACCAGGGAAAAAAGCCCAGTAAGCTTTGCAAGAAACATGCTTAATTAATTTTACATTAACTATTTAATACATTCTGGGATCTTTTCCCTCTTGACAGATGGCAATGTAATTTCTGGATCCTTAAAAATACCCCAAGCTATCCAATGATTTAACTTATTTCACTTTTCAAAATGTTAGAGATGGGCTTAAGACAAAGTTTGGATTCAAATACTAGTGCTCCCAGAGGGTGTTCTGCTCCAAGGTCTTGGTTCAGGCCCATCTTTTCCTCTCGACAAGTATACATTTGAAAAGGATACTGCCAAATAAATCTCCTGTTTTGAGAAGTTAAGTATTCCATGTGTTTCTAATAACATGTCAGATGGAGTAGCATGAAGTAATTTCAATTATTTTTATTATTTGTCCGTGGCTTTTGCTTCCTTCTTTCATTTTCCTTAGCAAAACAACTACAGTAGTCCATTTCCCTGCCCATTTACAGTCAGTGAATCAAAGCGAAACTATCACTAGCAAACAAATCTGTGCTAGTGCTTCCAGATGAGAGTGAATGTAATTAAAAAGAAATTATTCCTGAAATTACACAAAAGTATTTGTTGAAGTCCATCTTCTATTCAGTCTATCCTAAGAAAGAAAGCAGCAGCAGTAAGAGACAGGAAAATTGTTCAAGGTGCTAGGAACTGAAGAAGAAAGACTGTACACAAATGAGGTAAGATTTGAGAAGGCACTCCTTAGATCATGATCCTATGCTGCAAAGGGGAAAACAAGGGCTTTTTAAGAACTTGGCTTTGGATTAGTCCAGGATTCATACATCATGTCAGACAGCAACTAAATTAGAAAATGTTATCTGGAATAAATTAAAAGTATATGTTGAGCCCCAACCAATAAAGAGATTTCTAATGAAAATAAAGACAAATTAGCAGAAAATTGGAACTAAGCTACTCTAATTTTTTTACTTTTCTTCTCTTCTGTTTTCCAATGTGTTTTCCAGAGTGGATCACTAAAGGAGCCAGAGCCAAACAAAATCCCACCTCAGCGACCACCACCTCAAGGTTGTTTACAGTACATTCTCGACTGTAATGGCGTTGCAGTAGGACCAAAACAAGTCCAGGCTACTTAAATAATTGAGACTAAAAAGCAAGGTTTAGAGCAAAAAAACAAAATGAAAAAAGAATCAAACACCCAATCCTAAAAGCAAACGTACCAGTTTTGTTCAGTTTTCGCATTGTTTCAGTGCTGACCTGGACTGTGTTTTTTCTATGCAGTGTCAACTATACCGTCTGGTTGTTTACTTGTTCATGTCTGTGCGTGTAATGCTTACCTACCTTTCTCTGTAAAATCTGTGATTTCAGGGCTGTTGTCAACAGTGTACAAAGAATGTGCCTCTTTAGAGCCCAGTGCAACTGACGTTATGGATGGTTAGACAGTATTTTTGAGTATTCTATATCGTTAAGTAAAATGCCACCAGGTTCAAGTCTAAATACTTTTGCTTACTCTGTGAGTGTGTGCACACTGTACTCATAGCCTTTATTTTTTTGTGCGTGTGCATGACCTAATATACAGGTGATCCAGAGATATTTTTAAAAGTCTAGAGTAGAATTTGCTGGTGAGGCTTTTTATTTATAATTTTATAAAGTTTATTAATATTTGAGTTAGACGCAACTGGAAGTCTAACATTTTAGTGACTCCATAAGATACAGTTCTTCCCAAGGAATATTTAAAATAGCTTCTATTTTACATACTGGTATTCATATTTTTCGTATTCTACATGAAATTATTAGCTACAAAGCTATGTAAATGGGCCACCTATGTGCAATATCTCATTGAAAGTGTGAGTATTTTATGTATCCTATTTTGATTAAGTAGTACCTTTTGTTGTCATTCTGAATTAGTAATCAATGGAGATTTTTAATGAAAACTAATGCAAAGACTTTCAAAAATCTGATACTTACCTAAGTGTTAAATCCCAGATTATTTGGTGGGAAGTACCTCAAGGACTGTTAAACTTCCTGTAAGAGCTCTTTTTGTTTCAAGCACTGAGATGTTAGGAGATGGCAGACCAACCAAGGTTCCTTTAACCAGCTGGGGATCTTGCCCTTTGGTTAGAATGCAAGACAAAAATGTCAGTGGTTTTCTTTATCAACTCAGGTCTATTACTTTAAACCTAGAACTATCCAGATAGCTAGAAAGAAAATTCAGTCCCAATGTCATCCACATACACAGGGTTTATGGTAATTGCTTGAACAAGAAACATGGCAAAAGACTCGAGATGCCGGACAACTGCTGGATTTTCTGTAGGTAAATTATTTCTGCTTTTTGCATAACAGATTTAAACTGTAGCATTATGAGAAATGCACAGGCAGGCAGTTGATCTGCTGTGGGAAGTCTGGCCTAGACTCACAAGCTGCACACTGCTAGCATACCAGAAAGCTTAGTTGCAAGTGAGCCACAAAACTATAATTTGAATCTTGAATATGTACAAAGATGAGTAGTGGCCATGAGTTTAGTGCAAACAGTTTTGTTTAAAGGGAAAACAGCCTTATGTTCTACTTCTGTTTGCCCTACAAACACTGGAAAAAGTTATCAGTGAGTCTCATCATTCGTAGTGTTTCTTTCATTTGTACAAGCTGGCTGGTAAGATGAGAATTAATTATTAGCTATTTAAATGTTTGTGGTGAGTGCTACTGTTTACTACCTATCAGTAAATTACATGAATATTTTGCTTTAGTGATCAGCATTTGTCTGGGTCAGTGATCATTCCAATGATGGCATTGGCTATTTTGTTCTATATTAAGAAAATTCCACTCAGAATCAGGTTCACAAATCCTTACCTCCAGACACCATAAGAAGGAGTAAACCATACTGCCCTGGGGTGGAGAAATGAATCTGATGATTGATTTTTATTTAAAGCAGTTGGTATTTTTTGCATGTAGTAGTACAAGTATTCACAAGTGCTTTTCACACGACACTGGTGAGTTGTGTGTGCAAAGAAGAGATGTGTGTTTCAGATAGGATTTCAGCTTGTTGACTGTAAAGGATTTACAAGGGCACACACGATTACTACATACCACAGACAAGAAGCAAGCCAAAATGTCTCTCTGCATGTAAGCATGCTTAGGTGCAATATTGTGGGTAACAGGGAACAGATGTTTTACAGTGTAGGCTTAATGTTCAGTTTTGTTGAGTTATTTTTGGTAAAAGTTTCTTTCATGATTGTTGCCTTTTGTACAACCCAGCTGCAAGAAAGTGAGCAAATGCTGGAAATGTGACAGCAGTATATCTTTTATGTGAAATATCTTGTACAGCTTAATGTGCAATAAAAGAAAGTTATATCTGTCTTCAGTGTAAAGTTTCTGGCATTCAAGCCTGTATGTACAAGTGGGGGAAAGAAACCTTTCTGGTTTTCAATACTGAGTGAAAGGAGACTAATAAGAAAATGATCTTTATTAAGATGTTGCAAGACCATGTTATCACCTTCAAATATTTCCTACAAAAGCGGTTCAAATTAATAAACAATGAAGGCACATTCCTTAATATACAGTACGTGCTATTTATCTTTCTACACCACAACACACTGCTACAACTGTATTAAAACTGATTGAAGCATTAGTACGTGCTGTTCTCAGGCATACACACTGGAATCTCCTCTAGCAAGTGGAGAGCAAATTATAACAGCAGTTTCCAAAAAAACAAACCCTAATAATAATCGTATATCGAAGCAGGGCTTTCAGAGGTGGAAGGGTTTCTTTTAGAGATGTCTTTTTCTTGCACTAAATATCTGCATAAGACTAAATATTCCCCACTGTTCAGAACATCCAGATCAGTTGTCTTCTATAATATTTACTGTTCAGCAAAGCTCTTGCCCCGACTAAAAACTATGATTCTGTGAAAAGTTATCCAAGCAAACTGCTGAGAATTTCACCTTGTCCTTTCTTCCTCTTAACTCAGATGTCCTGTGTGCTTTGTCACGTGCGAGAATATTCAGTTAGAACAGCCCCAAAAACCACATGCAGACATCTGATCTAAGAGCAGCATGCCCACTGATATCTGACACAGCACTATCTCAGTCAGAAAGCAGCAAAAACCACGCTGTATGATGATTTAGCATCTTTCAGCTGTGGGTTTCACAACCTAAGTCTCTACTACACGCTGTAGTTTCACACTTAATACAGTATTTTACCAATATATGTCCTTCTCAGTGGCAAGATCTCCTTGGTAAAGAATTAGTAATGACTTTCTTGTCTTTCTTGTAATGCTCTTAATGTATTTCACTAAGGGGTTAAATAAGTTGTCAAAAGACTTTAAATCAGCAGGAAAATATCAGTATAAACTTTTACTGCTATAAGAGTGAACCTAAGGGGAACAAAACAAATGGTTTTGAATCTTTGGAGGAATATCTTTGCAGTAACTACACAGAAAATGGTAGCTGTATTGCTGAAATAGGTATTACCTAGTATATTCGATTCTGTCACGGCTTCTCCTTGTACTGAGACAGTTATAGTGGGTGTAACTCCATTGATTTTAAGTCAGTACCACTACTGCTGGGATAATTTGGTGCTTCTTAGTGATGTTAAGAGTGAATCATAGGGAGTGCAAACAAGTTGTTAATGTACCAACTGTGATTAGTTGCATTGCCTACATGAAACTGCAGTCCATGTCAATAGAATTTAGCATAGATTCGAACGCAAAAGTAGAGTTAATCACATTGGAGAGGATTATTTTAAAGTGTTGGATATGAGATCTAATAAGGACTCTTTGATACTATAACATTATGAAGTTTTTCTTGTACTGAACCTAGGGGGCCCAGTGCAACCCCAAGGAATGCAATCACAAAGCCAGGAGCCATTGCAGCCCCAGCGCATGTACCCCCCTGGGCAGGCAGCAAAACCCTCGGCTTCCCAGCCCCAGCGTCCGCCCGGACCTACAACTCAGCAGCCACGTCCCCAGGCTCAAGGTCCTGCCAGCGCCCGATTATCAAAGGAAGCAGAGCCACAGCCACAGCCAGCTCCACCTCCTGCTCCACAGCCTGCTCCACAGCCTGCTCCACAACAGAAGCCTCAGTCTCATCCCCAGCTGAAGTAAGATTCACTTTATCCATTTTCTTTTCTCACAACACAGATTCTGTTGCTGTAATGTGGGAGTTGGTCTTTTATTAAGGATAAAATGTACATGTGTTCCCAAGTCAAAAATGAGCTTAAAACATTCCAGAAAGCTTATTCTCTGTGTGTGATTAGTAAGACAGTGTCATTAGCTATATCCTGAGCACCACACAGGATTTCATTTATTAGCAGTGCAGTTTCCGCCCCAACTAGGTCTCAAAACTCCTCATCTTTCTCATATTTATTGTCCTCTTTTCATGTCACTGACTCATGATCTGGGTGTGCTGTAAGCCTGCACAGAAAAAAAGGAAGTCTTATCTATGTAAACTTTTAACCCTGCAGTCACTCAGACAACAGATTCCAGTTTCAAAGGCCTGTCTCAGAAAGAACCCAAGTGAACATGCTAGACACTGGTTGCCAAACTGTGCTTGCTCCTGGTCACATGTTGCTTGTGGCTGTACATTGCCATTGACTGTCCAGCCCAAGCAATTCACACCAGCCCTGTTCAGCCCCTCCACAGGAAGCTGCCTGTAGTTCTCTCACTTACTGGAAGAATCCTTAAAGCACAGCATTCTGTTGTTGCTGTATCTCACCAGTTACATACTGCAGTAAAGAACACGGGAAGGATCTGTATCTTCTCTAACAGCCTAAACCCAGCCAACAGAAAACATGGGGAGGTGTTAGCAGGGATTTGGTTTTTTCAACATAGCAATCCTGACACACACTACTGCTGGTAGAGTCACAGACACATTCTACCTCCTGTGGTAAGTGCAAAGACTGCTGTGTAGTCTTTGTTTTAGCCAGGGAACACAGATCCCCTTTTTCCACCCACTCATATGTTTATACCAGTGTGAACCACTTCTGAGTCCTCACTTGAGCACAATTCAGTGGAAAAGATGTATTAGGGATCAGTATGCAAAGATGATTCTGTTTGCCTTGCCTTCCCAGGAAAGTGTATTCCTTTATTCTATTTTATGATCATAAAACTCAAATTAATTCATCCATTATTTAAGTATAGGTAGAAGACAGGAAGGTTGGTTTTCTTAAGCAAGATGGAGACTACTTCATAGTTTGAAATTTAACCTGTGGATTTCTGGCATTAAAGAAAACCAGTTAAGAACAGGTACAGAAGAACTGTACCACAGACTTCTTCTCAGCTTTGTCCCTTTCCCTTAGATCCTAGCTCAGACCTGGATTCATTTTTCTCTTCTTCAAACAGGAGAGAATACTCTCTATTTAAAATGAAATAAAAAAGGAGAAATGAAAGTTTTTATGATGCAAGCCACAATAGTAGTTTTTTTCTAACTTTCAAGACTCAGATCTCCTGCCTGTAGGATTAACTCTATCTATTTGCATGCGTATGCTTTGTGTTCACCCACATGCTGTTGCCTAACCTGTATGTACATGTTATTAATCTGTGAATAAATATTTAATTAGGCTACTTATTGTGTTACTAATCAAGTCAAGTGCTGCTTCCCACCCTCCCTCTTTCAGTGAGCACAAACAAACATTTATCAGTCTATTCTCATTAGCACAACTATAATTTATGAAAAACCTAAACTGCCTGCAGCACTGTTTGCTGTACATTATTAGTTTAGAGGGAGAGAAGCTGCAAACCATGAAGAGTATAAGAATCTGAATAAATGTTTCAGTTTTACTATAGCCAAAACTCAAATCCTATTACAGAACTGAGATAAAACCAGAATCACATTAGTTTTACTAATGCATAGGTGCCTTGGTAAAAAGATTGTAAATCATTAATGTTTTCTATTTAAATTCAAGCCTACTTTTTAAATATTGTTTTATCTGACAGGTCATGAGTTAAGGTTTTGAGCTTCAGATATTTTCCTTCTTGTATCTTGTTTGATTCATGCTCAAAAGAAACTTATACCATAGTTACATGCTAGCGCTAAAACCCGAATAGCATTGTTAGACTAGCTGCTTATAGACAAGAAAAATTGTATCTGATTTGGGGTGTTCTTTTAGAGGTATGAAGTGTCATTAAGTCTCCATTAAGGTTCAGATATCACATATATAGACAGAGCACATGACAACTTCAGGATTCATTTTTCAAACTCTTGCCTATATATATATATATATATATAATTTTTCTCTGGATATAACTGTTTGCAGCCTCAATGAACACAGTTATTAATCATCCTGTGTTGGGTGGTGATTTGGATTTAGCAGGCAGGCCCACTTTTTCCTCAAGTACTAATACACATCGTCCAGTTTACTGGCATACAGTGTTTCAGGTCTGTAAGAAAAGCAGTGTGTTCTCTAAAGGAAAGGTTATTCTGCCTCTCAAAGCGAAGTGTGGAGGGAAGGTGCTGTGTGGCAGCAGCTCTGTATGCTATACTGCTAGTATACCGCTAACTATACTGCTTGTGCTGGACATGCATTTTGTTCATACGCACACTGTCTACATCTTATGGGCATTGCTCTTTTCCTCATCAGTTGTACAAGTGACATGCGGGTGGACAGAGACAATATGACCATGCAAAACTTGTTGCGTTTTTTGTCTTGCAGCAAGTCGCAGTCTTTGACAAATGCCTTCAGTTTCACAGAGTCATCCTTCTTCCGGTCGTCTGTGAATGAAGATGAAGCAAAAGCTGAAACTATTCGAAACTTGAGGAAATCCTTTGCTAGCCTTTTTTCTGATTAGCCAGCTTCACCCGAACGCAGCCAGCATATAGTCTCAAAACTCTGTGGATGTTGCCTAGGTTTTGTTTTCCCTGTGGCAGTACCTTTCTCTACTGTGCTAACTGTTGTATTAAGCAATATGTTAAACTTACAGGAAAAAAAGTTAAAAAAATAGAAGAAGGACTGATGAGATACCATTCAGGAACATGTAGAAAGGTCTAGAAAGAAGGAAGGGTTCTATTGCTAACACAGAATGCTGAATTCTAAGGTCCTTATCCATTGTAATATTGTGGCCTTACTGTGACTATATAATCATATTTGAGACTCCTTTGTAGAACTGTGTTAATAAAGCACTGAGTGATGGGGTTCTCCTTGCTTTAACCATTCCCAATGCATTGCAATGCATGTGTATTTTGTGTGTAAATGTTTTGTACTGCTAAAAGATAGTCTTGACTTGTTCTTGCCTCCCAAATTTAGGAGGCAATTCACACTGACATTCTTGTCGAGCCACAGAAATAATGTGAGAAATTGAAGCAGTTTCTTCCTCCTTATACAATCTTTCCATCAGCTGGTTGTAGACTTCTGATGTATTGCTGAGAGTTACCAGTACACTAACTTAATGTCATAAATAGAGTGTATATGTACTACTGTATCTCCATATGTCTATTTAAATTTATTTCCAAATTGTAACCATAACTGGGTTTAGTTGCAAAGAATATGCATGATGTTACCCTTATTTTTGTGAACACCTTCTAATAAATGTAAAGTCCCATGCCTGATTTAAAAAATATGTCTTCTACAAAGCTTGTTTCAACATCACTATATATTGTCTTGTTTGACTGGTACCAAAGGGTAGCTTTATGATTATGAAATATTTGGACACAAACCACAACTATAAGAAAATAAACTATCACAAATAATTCCCTTTTTGAATCAGCATGAAATACATATATAAAAATTCCAGGAGTAACACTTACATTTTCTAATAAGTTATGTATTTTAAAAATACTTCTCTCACTTGGTGAAACAGAATTGATCCCAGACTTGAAGATAATAGCAGCAAATCTTTAAAACTCATTTAATCAAAGTGAAATTCGTTACTAATCTCTAGATTATCCATTTCCAAACGATTATCGTGTCATTCTGCTTATCATGAATTACATGCAGCAGTATTCCTTGCCAGGAAACAGTGCTCACAGGGGAACAAGAGAAAAATAACTGTAATATTCGCATGTCTGAGGGAGAAAACAAGCAACACAATATTAAGTTAAAACCCCTGTAGTATTTGTGATGGGTTTGTAGAGCCACATCTATTTGCCTCAGCAATTTTACCTTTGGTAGATATGACAGTTTATGAAGTCTATAGGTAAATCACAGTCACCATCTGATGACATAAGCCCTTTCAGAAGCTTTGGATTCTTTGGGTGAAGAGCGTGGCTTGGGCCAAGAGGTTGGCAATGAAGGATGGAAACTTAAATCTCCAGTGATGTCAGAATTTAGTTTGTACGTTAGCATCTGATAGCTCTCTGTTTGTCAACACAGACTAAGTTAATGATGTTAGCATCCATATTTCCTGAAAAGCAGGCATGTCCAAATCACTCCCCAGCTGACGCCCTTTCTGGACTGGCAGTGAGAACTGAGTCAGTTGAACAACCATGCCTAGAACAATGCTGTCCTCCAGGTTAAGACTCAAATGAACATATGCGTAAGTTTGCACTGCAACATTACCAACATTAAATACATAGTCTTGCCCTCTAGAAGATGGAATCTCGGCCTCTCCGTTTGGCATGTAACCCTCATCTTTGTGGAACAGCCCTCAGAGAAGCCTTCTTAACAAATTAATGACAAGTCTCTTTTCTTCCAGGAGGAGTGTACTGTGTACAGAAGCCTGTATTTCAGACAGTGAATTCTGTGGCAAAACGGAATGCATTAACTGTTAATAATTGTCCTTAGTTCACAAATATCAGCTATACTTTGATTTTTTTAAGTGTTGTTCCCCTCCTGCCCCCCATCAGCTCAAAACACCCTTCACTGGGCTACAATAACAACCCTGAGCACTTACGGAGCCTTTCATGTCTGAGAAGCACTTTACTTTTAGATTAGAAAGATTAATCAAAGTTGCTAACGCAAATTAATTACTGCCACAGAGAAAGCATAGTAATTATGCATAGTTTGGCATGGTTCAGGATTAGTACATGCCTAGTTTCAGCAATATTGAGTACAATATGAATTACAGGTAGTTCATTAGTCCAGGCCCCAGATTTCGACTTGAGGCAGTTTCTTGCTCATATAAAATTCCCTCCCACCTCTTCCTGGGAGAGGACGGGTTTCACTACAGCCTTTGTTTTACCATCTGGAACACAGAAAAAAAGAAAGAGGAGAAAAAAAGAGAGCAAGATGATGCAATCAAATCTGCATGGTGTATCCTCCCACACAATGTACATAACACATTGCCTCTCCACAATGCCAAAACTTCTTTATACCTCCAAGCGTGCTAAAGCGTGTCACACGCAAGCTGATGCATGCTTGTGTTCCTTATGCAGTGTTTCATGGTTAAGACATTTCTAAGCAATCTATAGCACATCTTCACAATACTAATCAGGAGAAATGAGGTTTTCTGAAAAGTCTATTCAGAAGTTTTGTTGTCCATTTTGTCTTCCTTCGTTAGATAGATTGTTGGAGTTCATGTGCAAACCCTAACTACCCAGTTATCCAACACAATGCTCTCTCAGGTTGCACAAATAGTAACTGAAATAATTGGAGTGTCTGTTCTTGTTCCTTTTCAGGAACATAAGCCTAGGAACATCAGGTCTCTATTCATGTGCACCTTTTCCTTGCAGATGCACCTTAGGATGCCACAGGTTTCTATGCACAGCACTCCATTTCTTTTTCGTCTTTCACTTAAAAATCAGGACAATATGAAATCGTGTAAGTTCAGTCTTAAGATTGAGATGGAGGCATTTTCTGACCATTAGGCCTGAAGCCAATTCAAAACACCAAAGCAGATTTCCAGAGATGGTAATTATGGGCAGAGTGACTAATCTAGCTTTGAAACAACCACTAACTCTCCAGTCAAAATTAGTCAAAATAGTACTAAGGTACGTTGTAAATATCGTGTGTACTTTGTATACTTCCTACTCCACAAGAACAAAGTCACTTCTCTGAGCCAATGTTATCTCAAATGAGCAGATCGCATACAATAAAGCTCCTATTTCCAAAAGGGAAAATGTCAGTGCATATTGTTGTGCATTGACTTGGTTCTTGCCAGTATTTGGATGAACGCTACAAATAAATTTCCCAGCACGTTGTCCATCAACAGCAGCTTCCAGCGAGGCTCAGTAGGATGCAGGTGGCTGAGTAAGTCCTAACATTGCTGTCTAGTGCCTTTTTAGATCTGATATCATGATGCTTATCCTGGTAACCAAGATAGCCACACAAGGCTTGGCAGATACGATATGGGATCTGTGGGTGAGCTGGGCTATGCCAAAATGGCAGCTGGAAGCAAGGCAGGAAATACAAAGGTGATCTACAGTGGCACCAGGTGTAGTTGGGACTGAGTTTCCTTTTATGTAACCATTACTAAGAGGCACTTTCATTGAGCTCTGCTTTGCTTTTTTATCAGACATACATTTATAAGCAATCAAATTTTTCCTTCTTTTCTTTTAAGGAGTTTTTTAAATCTCAAAAGTTTCAAAATAGGTACCTAAAGCTCAGAATTAGTTTTCCAAATGCACATTCAGCCACGTAAATAAGCGGCCAAATCTGCAAAATGTTGGGGTTTGTTTCCTCTAATTCATCCTCATTTTCTGTGGAAGAATATTCTGCCTCAAGATGCTAGTTTCCATTAAGTTTCATGAAACCCTGATTTGCTCTTCTGTAGTTAGAGCCTTGAAGCTCAAAATCTACCTTAAGAAAGAATGCAAATAATGTCTGAAGTATCAAGGGAGTTCTTTAAATATAAAATACCACAACAGGAAGACTATCCCCCTGTTTCACTTGAAGACAGCCTGGGAGTAAAAGCAAAACTGTTTTTTTCCCCACAGATCATGTACAAAGAATTAGAAACAGGATCAGTTGGAGGAAGGAAAGGGGAATCAGGAGATTCTGTATTTTTTGCTGGGATTACTGGGGCTGGAGTTTTGACTTCCATTAGCGGTGGCATTACCCACCACTTCCAAGGGTAGTTGCGGTGTTTAAAAAGCAATCCACATTTCTTGACGTTTAAGTTTCCCACTGCAGTATATGTATTATGGAGGAGAAGGTACCTGGCTTTAGAACGACATCTTTGTTCTATAGAAGTGATATATGGTAACAGAAACTGGGCAAAATGTAAGCTAACCTGGCAAGATGAGAACAGATTAATTGGGAGCTTAACTCTTTACACATGGTTTCTGTTAGCATTTTTGCTCTCCTCTTAACTATTTCTACTTTTCTCACATGTGCCTGTTTTTCTGGCCAATCCCAATCAGCCAAATGCTACTTTAAGGGTTTATAAGCTTAGAGGAGCAGCTGGTTTTTTGTTTGAAAGCAAGGTTGTGAGCTGCTCTGATTGTATTACCCTGCTCTATGCCTCCTAACACCATGAAGATAGCTACAGTAAGTAGCACAAAACTGAAGGTTGACTGTTCTTAACTAAGAATGAATTTGTAAAAGATTGTGTAGATTTTAAAGGCACCAAGACAGACAAAAAGAGCTTGTGTCTGTCCAGGTGAGAAATGAAAGCAAGAAGTAGTGCATGTGGGCTGGTACTTAACTGCTTTGAAAGCTGTGAGCTATTTCTCAGAAGCCTGCTACAAGTGTTTGGTTTAAGAGGTGATCTAGTATGGGGATTTACAGCTAGGTCTGCTCCATCCCTTACAGGGTTACTGTGGTACTGATGGAGCTCTAGACAGTCCTTTAAATGCATGAGACTAAAATTTACAAGAGCTGTGCCTCCTTAGCATGCCATGTGCCCTTTGGAGGCTGGGGCTAAACCTAATGTGTGGGTTACTGTAACTAAGAACAATGAAGATGGTCACCCACAGAATTATCGTGAATGTTAGGCTTTTCAGTAGTGCTGCTGCTAAAGAAAACCAGGGGAAGGTGATGCTTCTTTTCTTCTACCCCTCACGATTTTCACTTAAAATTCTGCCCCTTATGTTTCCTAGAATTTTGTTTGTGGAAACCAGAGCTGTTGAGCAAAACTTTTTCAGATGGTCAGAAAAAGGTGTCGGTGTGTGAGAAGAATACATGTATTTCACTGCCACCCACTCTAATAAAACGTGAGCATCTTGCAGCTTCACTCTTAAGATGCCTCCTCCCTTAAAGTTAGGGGGAATTTTTAACACAAAGAAAGAAGATGGGGTGAAGCATCCTTTCACTAAGTGCAGAATGCCATAAGCTAACACTTCACTTGCCAAGTGTGCTCTAACTTGAGATCTAATGTACAGATCTCTCCAACTGATGATTATGTAAATCTTCCAGATGGGCCCTTTAAACAGTAGATTACTATCCTGACTATATCTATTATCACTGAATGCTTCATAGTTTTGGCTGGTTCAAGCCAAACTGCTGGAGTCTCTGCTTTTTGCACAATTTTCTTTGCAACCTGCACTAAGAATAGTGTCATGAGCATGGATAGATCTTTAGGCATGTTTTCCCCACGTACGCTTTTTTCCTGCAGTCATACTTAGCCTGAGACCACATACTCCACTGGTCTCATGCAGTAAGAAACATGGGGTGCTACTAAAGAGACTGACACTAGAATGTAGTGTGCAAACAAATTCTGCTGCCAAGGCACCATATCAGCTTGCAGTCTATGTATGGTTTGTCTCACACAATGGATCCACCAAACAGCTCGAAGTGCCAGATATTCTTGCTCAAGAAAAAGGAAATGCTCCTTTCCTCCCCTCTCCTTGTGAGGAAATGGAAATCAGCACTTCCTATCCACTTGCTGAACCAGGCCTAATTACTCCATGGAAATGACAGTAAGTCAGAACTGTGCTGAGCTGCATTTATTGACTGTTTGCCTTGGTGAAAGTTTAGGTGTATTAGGTAGCAGTAGGTGCTCTGTGCTTCGTCCTAAGACTCCTAGGAAACTGAGTAGTGTTTTCATAGAGATGAACAGATTCTCCCTCTGATACTGTAACTACACAATCCCAACCAAACTATTATTCATCTTTTAACGACCCTGAAAATAGGTGTTGCTAGCCACATCTACTGCTATTTACTGTGAAATGGCTTTTCTCATTGCTTGATGGAATTGTAACAAATTTGGGTATATAGAGGAGACCTGTAATTTATAGGTCTATGCCCCACCTGTTAGGGGAATGTCTCTGAACTAGGATCAAGGAAGCATTCTTTTTCTTATTTAGATGTTTTCTGTCTGTTTGCAAGCCATGACTTAATCTATTAAAAGAGAAATGGTTGTTTTAAAAGTACAATGTCTCAATCTCTTCAACTCAAGTTCACTTACAGGTGAGCACCACACTAGAATACATATTCGTTTACTCAGCTTTGTTCTATGGTACATTTTGGAAGACATTAGCATTTTTCACACCTTTTTTTTTTTACTAGAAAGGGAAAGCATGTGCATTGACTCTGGGCCATAGAGAGCTGATGTAATTTCATGGCAAGAAGACTCCTGCTGCCCTTAAGAATGTTAGTACAAGTTCTGAACTGACTTACCCTCCTCTGGAATAATTATGCATTCCACTCTGGCACATTTTATCATGCAATTCTCCTGCTTTGTAGATTACATGTCTTGAGGAGGTACAAAAGGGAAGAGCAAAGACTGTTTTATTTCTATACATGCATCTAACAATTATATACACACACACCTCAAATAGTACTTTTAAATGTAAAATTATGTGAGAATTTGCTTTACAGATGTATTTAATATGCACATTAAATACAAGTATCCTTTCATGCATCAAGGAGATGCAAGCATCTCTTGGGAGGAACACAGCAAGTATGGGGAAAATATATTGCTAAATTGCAATTGAGCAAGCTGGAACTTGTTCAGGTTAAACAGCCCACCCTCAAACTGCAAAAAGCCAAATTATGCCCTCAGCAACTTCTGAAAAGCAAACTGCCTTCAGTGGATTTCTGCAAATTTAGCTGTCTAGAGTCTGCAGCCACATCAGAATAAGTCTCCCTGATCTCGGAGATTAAGCAGTCCCCAGCCTAGTAAGTATTTAGATAAGAGCCCACTTGGCAGTTGCACATAGCAGCAATCAGTAGAGGATGCGTTCGTGGTTGAGAGTTTGGATGCGAGGGTGGTGTTAGAGTATCAGACTTACCAGTAGAATAAGTGCACCTTCCAAAGAGATATTTGGATGAGTTTATTACCCTACCTCTTTCTGTCTGCAGAAAAAGCCTAAAACAGGTTTAAAAAAACCCCAAAAAGCTGCCCTTCCTCTCCCTCAAGGAAAAAGACACCCCCCAAACTTAAGTAGGCTGAGTTCTCTTTATGTATAGCAGGTAATAAAAACTGAATGAATGAGAAGACTTGAATTCCATCATCTGTTCTGGAAAATGGGGAGCAAATGATAATTCTGTCCAAGAAAGACTACAGATCAGGTCACTCGGACTGAAGGCGTAAAAATGTATGTTAGTAGAGTTGGAATGTTACTAGAGTAAGCAGAAATATACTGGGAAATGGAGCTGCTGGATGAAGTTACCTGGTATTCAGGACAAATCCAGGAAGAGGAATTTTACTATCCTTGCAGTAACTCTTTCAGATATGTTTTAGTATATCATCTTGAGATGTCAGCATTTCAGATCAACATTTCTTTTTGACCTTCAGTAGATAATGCATGAAACTTGGAGGGGAGCAAATACCCTAACCAGCCATGACCTCTCCGCAGTGACCCTTTAGGGACTTTGTGTTTCAGTTTGAATGCCCCACAAAAAGGTTTTCAGCTATTACAAGTCTCTGCCCTGTTCTACAACACAAACAGCATTCCATGCTAAAAATTTCCATGGACTGCTCAAGTCATACCAAGTGGCAAAGTCTTTGGGTTTCTCTGGGATACAGGGAATGGGTGGTGTGCAGGGAGAATCGGTAACTAAAAGGTTACAAAAAGCCGCAGTGTTGTTTTCAATTCTCCTTGAATTCTGAACTTCAGAAAAACAAGTCAGGATAGTAGCAGGGTGGTGACTGGGCCTCCTGTGCCTCTGTGTGTATCGAAACTGCTGTGTTTAAAACTACACTGCTTCCTACTCTCAACACACATCTTCCTTTTTAGTTTCTTGCTTCCTGTTCAAACCAAAAGTCAAAGTTTCTACAAATGGGTCAGATTTATGACGGGGAGTGGGAAGGAAGGAACGTGTAGGGGCAGCCTGTAGACCATATACACACAATGCAGATCTTCATCATTTTTATGCTTATTCTCCCCACTAACACACTGAAACCCTCATTAGGATATTTTTTTTTCCCCATATTTTTAAAGAAACGCCAACATTCACATTAAATGAAAAATAATGTGTTAAGTTGCTGAGTAGCACTGATGGGGTTTGTGCTCCCTCACACATATGGCTAGCTGAGAATGCATAGCAAGTTCAAGCTTGAAGTGAGTTCAGTTTTTTTAAGCAACCAGTATATAACACCAAACATGATTTAATAATGGAAAGACTGGCACAGCCTTAAAGGAATATCATCAAGTAGGCAAGGTATGCTTGTGACTTATTATAAAACAGTTAAATCAAGTCGGAAGCATAATCCAGATTCTTTACATAATTATGGCAGAAGGGTGTGGAAGAAGGAATATCAATTATTTCTTCAACTGGAGAGCTGCTAACAGTAAAAGAAGCAATACATTGATCTCTTCTTTCTCTCACTTTCCTGCAAGTGCCTGTAGTTTTTCACTTAAATTAGTATTATAGACAACTGAAATGCCAGCTGAACACTTTGCTAACATTGGGCTTGTTCATTTGATGCAGAAGTTAGCAAAATTTGTATTACAATTCTTACCAGGTCAAGCTTAAAATTCTTAGGACAGCATCACCTCTCCTTAATCAAGCTGGTGACAGAAAGTGAATGAAACAGCATTGTTGGTCCTCCTTCCATTGGTAACAAAACATTACATTAGTCACCTACAGAAATTGCTTAGTTGTGATGATACAGTCTGGTATTACGTATGACATCAGAGAAGTGACTGAAAATGGAGAATTTGTTGGTTGTATTTTTACATTCAGTTAAAGCTCAAACAATTTCTGCTACAATTGAAACCAGACCATTGTGGCAAACGGCACAAAAGTAAGACTTTTAACCACTGTTAAGAATTAAATACACATTAAAACACTAGAATAGTGTTCCATGGTTTAGAAGTGCTTTTGCTCTGGATTTCTATACGTAAGTGACCTTGCAATTCCATGGCAAAAGACTGAAATTTCCTTCGCTGCAGTCTCTGAAGTTTAAACCTTTATTCGTAGAGAATGGGACTAGAAAACAACTGTGATTTGTACACACTGGGTTAAGCCTGAGGAATCAGCAGTCCCTTACAGAAGCTATTGAAAGAAGAGGTGTGTCCGTGATTACCAAAGAGATCTTCCGGTGATAAAAGATGAATTGCATCAGCTTTTGGCTCCGAGTGTCAGAGTGACTCAGCAATTCAGAAGAATGTGTTTCTATTTTCTTTCCGGTTGGAAGATGGGGAACCTTCACTAATATTTTCTCTTAAAATGCCATGTAAGAGGCAAAGAGGGGATTAGATTTGTCAGAAATAGCTTAACAGCCTTTAGTCAAATATAGGAGCCATACAAAGTCCACTCATACCATTGTAGCACATGCTTTCTGCGCAGTAGGAGCAGGAAATTTGTTCAGCAGCTCAGCAGCTGCTCCCCAGTGAGTTTCCAGCTCATTTCTGCAAGTTAGTACAACACATAGCGCAGGAAATTCAAATTTGGAGCTAAGATTTAATGGTGACAGCAAACATTTCTGGTAATTCTGATGATTTGTCCTCTTTTTCTGTGATTTTGGCCCTCTCGAACCAGACTTTTTTTCCATTCTGCAGAATTTCAGAGACAAAAATAGAACATCTCAGGAAATTCTCATTACTCAGTAGTCAAAATTCACTCTATAAAACATGTTTTTCTTATTATCCTCTCATATTGCCATTACTCAGCAAGAGAATTATATTGACCATTGGGTTAACCCAGCTGGACAGTTCTGGTCTTCCTCCCCTCTAAGCAATGGGTGCACCTATAACATGAAGCCAGCCAAGTTAAAGTGAATTTGGCAGCAACTGTGCAAGTTGCTTGTGAAAATGCACACCTGTGTTCTTTCGTCACAAGAAAAGCTTATGAAAACAGGGAATCTACCCAGATATTTGATTCTGGCCTGCACAGAATCAGCCAGTTTGTGTTAGAGTAGGATCAGGAAATAGTGTATCTGCCCCTGAGACTTTTGCTGTTTGTTTGGCCTGTCACTGAATATAAGAGTCGACATCCAGCTGCAGGCACTCTGTATCTGGCCTTTTATCTACACTTCTGCCTCACCATTCAGCATCAGCTGAGCTTGGCACCTCTGCTCTCAAAACTACAGGACCCTTTACTACAGCTCAGGCCACCACATCTCCCTTTCCATTCTGATGATGCTTTCTAATATATAAATCACTTCCTTTACCACTGCCAGGAAGCAATTACAATCTGTGCATATTTCGACAAGATATCACAAGACCTTCACTGACTACATTTCATCATCGGACAATCACAGACCAACCATTTCCTTTGAGCTACGCTACGTTAAAAAACTGATCTTCAAGAACTGGAAAAATCTAAAAGCTACATTTCCAGTACAGCTTGTTCTTGAAAAAGGGCTCGGAAAAGGTACCTAACGGCTACAGACATATGGGGATAAAACTGACACACAAAAGACAGAAACATTCATTTCAATCAATCAGTCATTGTCAAATATGCAACTGTGTCCCAGAAAGTCTGTTCATTCTCCTGAAATAAGAACTTGCATATTCTATGTTTTATCCATGAAGTTCAAAAGGAACTCTAAAACCTGTTTTTGAAGTCTGCCATTTTGTTTGCATCAAGTTCAATAAGTCTGAAATAGGTGATGAAATAATGATGAAGTCCAGACTAACTTTTGTGCCCAATTTGCACAATACAGTTCTAAAACACAATCCATCATCTAATACAGAAAAATATCTTAATGCCAGCTCTGGTTTTCAGCAACATGCCCTGCTGAATCAGCATTGAAAGTGATTTACCAGCACAACTGATCAGAACCCCAGTTACAATAACCCCAGTTATTGTTTTCTGATACACACAAAAAAGGCTAAATGACTTTCTGCTTATCTAGCTGACCTTGCTGCAACAGCTTGAAAGTTGGTTTACAATAAACTGATTTATTTCACTTTCTCACAACAGGCTGGGTTTCGAGGAGACTGGTTTTCTATGTGAATTACTGGCACCTGATCTGCTGCTATGGTAAGCATATTCTATTCATGAAACCCACACCAAAAAGGAATCCAAGGCATTTACAAGGCAATTGCACTTACTTTAGTATCAATGAAGGCTAAAAATCAGGTATGTACTACAAGGAGGGTTTAGGCCAGTAAAGGCCATAATGTTGCAAAATTGATTGCTAACCCAGCACGAGGTCCATTTACATTTTAAACAGCTGGAAGTGTGCCTGTCAGTATATTCTTATGGAGGAAATACTTGCTGCCCAAACGCAAATACTATGCTCCATCATTTTGAACATACCAATATAAATTTCAGGGCTAAAGAGGAGTAGAAAGATGCTGCTTAAAAATATCCAAAGTCTCCTTTCTGGCCAAAGCATCAGCTATCTTCTCAAAGAGTTGTTTTACCAAAAAATCCTGTAAAGCAGGTAACTGCCAGGTAAACATCACCAGTTATGTTGCCTTACAGGAAAAGTGGCAGTGAAAGAAACAGCATACCAGAACACTAATATACATGTTCCATTGTGAAAGAGAAACCACATGGACCTAACATTGGTCCTTAACAGAGACCAAGAGGCTGTGGGACCCTTTCAAGAAACCCACTGAAGAGCAGTATGTTTCATATATTTTGCAGTGACAAAAGTCCAGAGAGGCATGTGAGTGCACTTGCACTTGGTCCCTCTCTACCATCTTCTATCTAGAAGAACAGAAGGGGCCCCAGGTCTCAGCACAACATCTTTCATGCCTCTGAACAATGGAATACTTTTCAACCTTATGCATGTATTTATGGATGTTTACTACCTCTGTGTATCTTACTCCAAATACTGGCTTTTCAATTACCAAGAGAAAAGACAGCTCCCATCAGCCTCTTGCTTCACAAAGCACACAATATCTGTAATTCATAAGTGATTGCACTCTGAGACCTGAATTATTTCTTACTCTGAGCACATCAGCTTTTGTAACGGTGTACAGAATCTGTATGCCAAAAACTCACTTCAGCATAAAAGGCTTATCCTCCCCCTCTCTTGAGCAGATTTGGTTAGAATGGATTTTCAAGTCTAGTGACATGTTCTCATTAGAGATACTCGGTAGCTGTTCTTTGGCTGTTGGTTTCCTGATGTTAATATAATTACCGTATTTTGGAAGGAAAGAAAAAAATCCCAAAACTTACAGTGAAAATTTCTGTAAAGATACTGAATCGTTTACAAGATATTAAAGAAAAAAAAATTATTAGGATACATTAAGTTGTCTGCTATCTTATCCCTTATCCCTTCTGCACCCCAGAGATCCTGAAAGCAGTACTTCTTATGTGCTGAATTAATGATTTGCCATTCAATGCCTTTCAGTCATTCACTGTTGGCTGAGCTGCTGTTAATCCAATGTTCACGTGTTTCAAGTTCCTTGCTTTTACATTAATCACTAAAAACTAAAGCATTGCACCAGTTCAGCAACCACTACCACACCCAGTTGGACCAACATCAGACATCTGATACCATTTCTGTGTGATGCAAACACGCAGGAGATCAATCTCATTGATTTTTTGAGATGGCTGCCAATTAATCTTAGTTCATTTGTAGCTATTCGTAAGAGTTTTTCACCTTTACACCTATGTTTTGAATTTGAACTCCTATTGCCTGATAGAGTGCTTATTATTATTCCAAAATGGAGAATAGTAAAGAGAAAGCCAAATAAATGCTTTTTGGAAGATCACCACTGTGGATATATGAAACAAATCTCAATCAGGCAGCTTCCAGCTCTCTTCTAGTTTTAAAATTAAGCTTCCTTTGCCTCAATACCACAGCATGTTTTGAGATACTGCTATTGAATGTATTTACTAAGTGCCGTTTCAATCTTGGAAACAGAAACGGCTCATCAATTTAGCTGAAGAACAGGTCTACCACGACAGGAATTCCTGAGTACCGAGAAAAAAACATTGTCGCGGAGTGTGTTTTACCTAGAAATCGGTATTCCAGGCGCTTTCCAGCAGGGGGCAATGGCACATATAACTGCGTTATCCCACGCCATGAGCCCGGCACTTCGCAGCGGCAGGGGAGTCGCTCCTCGGGGAGCACTGGAAGTGCACACTTCTCCATCAGACAAATTCTACTGCCCGTAGCCATAAGGAAATTCGAAGTTATTACTAAATGCGGTAGCGCAACAAGAGTCCCAATGCTATTAAAACTGAAAGCATGATAAAATTCAAATACATTTAATCATTTCCTCATTTTTACTCCTTTGCAAAACTCAGCTTGGGCAGCACTAGCTTGGAAACTTCCGCCTTCAGACAATGAGAAATCTTATTAAAAGGGTTGGTGAAAGAAGGAAATAATCTGAGTAATAGAGAGACAGTAGGCTACAAATAACTGAATGGCTTACAAAAATACAGTCAAATCATGTCCTATATTTTACTTATGATAGAAAAACCCTTTTAAAAATCAGTGCAGGATTTCAAAAGCTGGCTGTAAAGGAAAAATCTTAGATAGCACTCTAGAAAGGAAAAAAAAACAAGGTAAAAAATACACCCCTACAATTAAAATGTTCATGTCAAGTTCTTTGGCTGAGTATATGCACACACTACATTTCACTTTCTTGTTTATTGCAGCTGCAGGAAGGAGGCTTTTGGGGTTGTTCCTCTGGCCCTAACCCAAGTGCACGCACATGCAACCTCATTGCCAATTTCCCCCAGTTGACAATAGGGAGATGGGAGGGAAATAAGGGAACAAAGAAAGAAGAGAAACAGGGCTCGGTTTTTTTTCCACCCGTGGGCTCTGAAACAGATCTTGGCTACACTACCTATAGGAAAGATACAATTTCAGCTAAAGTCATAACATTATAGCATCCCAGTTGAAAAAAAAACCAAAACGTATTTTCATCACTTTTTTACCCTGTAGTTTTGTATGTAGATTCTGTAATCCCTAATTTAGAAGGGTAAACACCTTCCATGTTGAGCCTTCTGTTAGAATAACTCACCCTCGGGATGCAAGACAATTCAGACAGCATATGCCAGATCAGTCCTGGGATTATCTTCTACACACAAAAAGGTATTCCTGCCAACAGTGTCACATTGTGCTGATTTATTTTCTGCGTGTTTTCATATGCCACTGCAGCACTGCACATGAGGGACAGGGTTTAGAAAGAGAATACCCCACTAACGCACATTTCTTGTTTTAACTGAAGATCCAGATTTGGGTTCCTTTGGGCATATAGAGCTTAAATGTCATTCTACGCTTTCCTTTCAAAACTGAAATATAGATGCATACATACAGCAATAAAATATATAATCTCCCATGTGTCTTAGAAGAACAGCATAATCCAGAAATCCCATCACTAATGTAGAAAGTGTTAAGAAAAAACTGGTTTGCTCTGTCCTGAGGAACTAAAATGCTTTTTTTTCCCCTATTTTAATATACACTGGGTTGTCAGAAAATTCATATTGAACTGCTAGCACAAAACAGCAACTGTGTTTAAAGCCACCAATTCTTACTACCATCTATTAATAAAGAATTAAATAGTAGGATCTATTTCTGATATTCTTCCCTAGAAGTTCGTATAAAGAAATTAAGATATAAATTTCAAACTCTGGTATTGCTTTCCCTCCTCCTTCAAGCAGGAAGAAAAGCGATCAACAGAAGCTGCAAAGCAGTTTGATCTTTGTTACATTGGGACTATGGAATCTAAGCAACTATTTTACAAGGCATTGTAATTGTTTGTACTTGCAAAACTGGATTAAGAAATCACTGCTATTCTTAAAACACATTTATCACATACATACAAAAGTCAGCATATTCCAGTGCGAGGGAAGCTGCAGCCAACCAGCGCAAGCTGCAGTGCACCACCCACAGCAGTGCTCATCCTCCCCTTCCCCAGAGCAATCCTGCATCTGGCCAGGGGAACGGGGGGAGTTCCCAGTGTGTTTTACCAGGGTACACCTGCCCTGCAGATGACCCGTGGACATCCCAAGTATACAGTGTTGGTATTGTCACAGTTTACAGAACCCTCTGTGTGATTACCGAAACACAGACATTAAAAGCTCTGAATAAAGAAGGGGAGAACTATGGGAAGATTTAGATGTGTTTAAGGCACAAGCCCTGTTTTATTTTAAAGGCATTGGGAATTGAAGCAGGGGCACTGAAGTCCTTCACTGGCTGAGACAAGGAAAAAATCAGGCGAGAGTACGGGGGGTTCATCAGACCTGTGGAATTTATAAGTTTGGGGCTTTACTGAACTTCTTAAAGTTTTATGAAATGTTTTTTCCTGGTTTTTAAATCCATTTGTTCTTTGGTCAAAGCTTAATTTAAAAAATATGTCTTTTGAGTGGAAGTCTGACTAATGCTGTTGTGAATACTGCTGAAGATGAGCAAAACTAACACCATGATTGAGGAAAAAAGGGAAAAAAGCCTCATGCATAAACAAGAGCCACAATCAGGCTAGTGCCTCGGTTATGAGGCTATAGCTCCCCTTTTTTTAGGTGACCCAAAATCAGCACCCATACTGCTAAAATCTGTAACAGTCTGTAAGGAAATCATGACTAGGAATCCAGAAGCTGGAGTTTCTCTACTCATCTATTTGCTCTTCTTATTTCTTTCTTTATTCTATGTCTGTCTCTTCTGTTTCCTCTTCCCAGTGAAGTATCCTCATTTAGATTTTATGCTTCCAGCTCCTTACTGATACATTCTTCCTTATAGTATAAGAGCATTCCCAGTCTGTTAGCACCATTACCTCTGCCACGTTGCTTCTGAAAGGAGTTATGGTTGGTCCCCAGGCTCAGCCTCAGTGGCAGGTACACTATTCCTTCTCTAGGGAAGAGGAGGGAAAAAAGCAGGATGGATATTTTCTGTCCTTCTTACCACAACCTTCTGTCCTTCTCCCATACAAGAAAACTCCTGGGAAGTAGATCAAGCATCAGCCTGCCTGATGATGAGAAGCAGTCCCGTGCACTCTGGTTCCTTGACTGTTCCTACATTCCCAGAAACATCTCATGGGTACTCATGATATCACAGTCTATTTTTCATATCAGAATGCCTCTTAATGACTTTAAGCAGTTGTGATTCACTGCCTATAATCAGGATGTCCTACTATTTATCATAGACACTCATGGTATCCTCTACTTTAAATTGCATTTCTTGCTACCTATGGCCTATAGCAGGTTGAGAATTATGAGGCGTTCACAGTTTCCTTTCTCCTTCAATGTTTGAATTCCATCCTCCTTTCCTTTACCCTCCATATGCATTCTGCTTTCACAAGAAAAGCCAGTGCAGACTCCCCTTGCCCAAGAAAAATGCATTTTCTCAAAGGAACCTTCATTTGAGCTATTGGAGTCAAAATATATTGCTATGCCCTTCTTGCTGGCTAAGAATGCTGCTTAGCCTTACCTATATTCTACCACTGCCAAAGAAGGAAGTCTATTTTTTTCCCCTCTTGGCAACTCTTCGGGAGGTACACTATTGTGTTCCCAGAGTACTCGTTCTCAAAGCCTATTGTGAAAACTGTAGTAAACAGAACTCTCAGCATCAGGATACAAGAAACAGGATCCAAGGCTGAAACTATTTGCCAAGAGTGGATGTGACCGCTGCCCCATTCAATCCTGGATGGTACAACAGTTCATCTTAGCTGCTAGATATAGCACATTCCATAATGAGGAGGACAAAGGTGGCAATTCCTGAGAAACCATGTTGCTGGAGAAAACAGTGTCAGGATGTAAAAAAAATTTCCTTTCCATCAGTATATGGAACAACGGATCTCAATCACAGATAGTGGGCTGTGGGCTCAATTTGTGTCGGCATATTTCCATGTACTGTTGTGGAGCTCCATGATTACGACAACCGAGTTGCTGACAACTGAGAACTTGGCCCACAGATTGAAATTGAAATACTCAGAGTATTTCAATTAGCTTCTCTGCTGCTTGGCAGAACATGTGATGTCAGACATGCCAAATAGTTCCCATTTATATAAAACTAGAGAAGAACCAGAAAGTGGCAAATCTAAACATTTAGAAAGATAAGATTAATACAGAGTTTCACAGAATTAAACTATAAAGACAAAGTGTTGCTGTGATCAACTCTGGAGGCATTGATGGTCTTTCATTTAGATTATGGAAGGAATGAAGGAAATGTACGGGGAGGAAAATAACCCAAAACCAACCCAGATGATAAAGGTGATGTGAAGAGAAAGGTTACATGGATTTTACTATTCAATATACTATTTAGCATAGTGGAAAGAATACATCAAAGCAACTCCAGACAAAGTCAAATAATTGATTGGTACTTTCAATCTTCAAAATTGAGGCACATAAAGAAAGATATTGTGGATGTTAAAGACAGAAAGCATTATTATCTGATTTGATCTCCCACATAAAACATAGAAACCTCCCCAGGAATTGCTCTAGCAAGCCTTTAACTATTTCCTGATAATCAACCATATCTTCTAGATATACACTAAAACTTGGTTTGTAGGCTCTGGGCAGTCATACATCACTCTCTCGATGACTGGTTCCAATTATATTCTTAATCTGAATTAAATATTACATCTTTTACCTCTTTCTCCAGTTTCCAGTGCTAGCAGAACTCTCCCTGCACACTCTTCCAGTCACTGAGTCAAGTGACCTTTGCCTTGTATATGTTGGTCCAAGTCCCTCATATCTACAAGTCATAACAGTGCTGTAAAAGTGTAGTGTAGCTCTCTTACTGTCTCCTAACAGAGCTTCCTACATACCATTACACTTAAACTGTAGTCCTCCAGTGGTCTTTGCAACAGAGGACCCCATTTAAATTGTTAAGTAATTTAGAAAACACCACCTATTTTTACTAGTATTCCATCTTTTCTTATCTCATCGGTGATTCTTTGGTGTTGTTGAAATCAAGCATAAAGGTGTTCCTTTTATGTCTAAATGCTCCTTTATGTCTATAAATCCACTCGGGCACATACAGCCAAAACAGAATCCTACCTCAACAAAATCTTTCTGACAATGCAAAGCTTCTGTGCAGAAAGATGCCAGGACCTTTTCTCAGTCTTAACGCTTTATCATAAGCCACCAACAAAGAAAGCAGACAAAAATACCTGGCATGCAGTTATCCAGGGGGAAAAGATAAAAGAGCACCTCAGTGTGCACAGAAAAGGAGAAGGTTTGGAGAAAAATTGTTCAGAAGAAGGACAAGTTGAGGGTCATTTTCAGGCACATATTAACACATGAGAAAAGCAAGTGTATTAGAACTTAGTATCTTTACAGAAGCTACTTCTCTCACTTCTTGAGTTTGCCACTTCCTAGCATCTCCCCCTCCCTCACAGTTAGGAAGTGTGCCTTTAGAAGTCCAAGCGAAAGTTGTCACTCATCACTGCCATTTCTGAAGGTGGGTTTTTTTCTGTGCAAGACGTATGGTTTAGGTTTCAGTTCTGTCTGCTTCCTAGCTTCAGCCACACAGCTATAGTTCCATAGGAGCCTGAAAAAGCTTTTCAGAGTTGGGAAACAAAGTTGCAGACAAAAACCTTGTCTGTTTTCCATAATGCACTGCCGACCACTAACCAAAACAGAGATGGGGCAAAGCACCCCTCGGAGGCTACCCATAGTTGTGAGAAAAGGAGCAACAGATTATATTCTGCTCATCTCATTGTCAGACATTAACATGAAGCCTTGATTCCTGCACTCATTGATACACACATACAAATAATATTAATGGAAGTTGTTTCATGGTAGTGACATGTACAAACATGTGGGGTTGTGGTCTAAGTGCTGGTACTACAATGCCACTTTTAAAGTCAACAGAGAATACACAAGATCTTCAGTAACACAGAAAACTTCCTCAACTCTTGTGTCATTCCGAATACAGCTCTATCCTGGAAGGAAGTCTATAAACAAGTCAAATCACCTCACTGGTTTAAGCAAATAAAATAACATTAAAAAGTAATAATCTTTGGAAACACTTTTTGTTCTCTGATATTCTAGGAATAACTAAAACCCCTTTAGAAAAGGTATTGCCCAAATTCTACTTTGAGCAGAGAACATTCTGGAAACTATCACTATGGCAATACTTTAGAAATTACTCACAGCCTAATCAACATCTGCTTGGAGAATTGAAGTTATTACAGGGTCATTTATCTACTCAAAGAATCTTCTACACAATTGAGCAGATTTTTAATGTTTAACGTTTCTGCCCATAAACTACCAGGGAAAGACATTCACCTAAGGGAACATGAAAGGCAGTTCAGGTATGTTTCTCTTCAACAGGTCTCCCTAATGGCAGTTTTCCTAGCCACAGGACAGGTAACGTCACATAGGAAAGAAATCCAGTCCTTGTTAGAAAGCTTAAAGCAGACTTAAAATTTTAGCACCGATAAAAGAAAACTACACTACCACCAAAAAAAAAACTGCAAGCAAAAACCTTTTAGAAAGAAACCAGAGATTCTATGGCTGGAAAAATCACTCACCAAAAGGTCTGATGTGAATGGGTTTAGACGCACAATATTAGGAAATAAACCCAGGAACATGCTTGTCTTGGAAGGGTCCTCCTCTCTCAAACAGTTTTCCCCACCTGCAGTCTGTCTTTGAATCGTCACTGGCTAGCAGACAATGGATCAAACTGTAGCTATCCTTCTTCCACTAACTGCTGTCCTCATTTTTTAGGGGAATTATTCCTCTTCATTTCATTTCCCACGGTTAGATTGGCCAGTTTCTTCCTAGGACAAATGGGATATTGGGAGACAGGATGTATTCTTCAGGCAAGGAAGAATGTTCCAGGATTCCAGCAGATTCATTTCCCTCAGCTCAGGCAAACTGCAGCCTGTGGTGTGTACCCAGGTGTCTTTCTGTTGTGACTCTGGGATAGAAGTATAGGTTTCTCTAAGGGATGTGAAACTGAAGAGATCTGTGTTGAAAACAAGTGAATGCAGACCTAAGAAGTCAATCCTTCTAAAATTGAATTTTGGTTATGCTTAATGTTTTCTATGATGTGAATCAATCTGAAGACTCCAGATAGACCTTTTAATCATGATTCTGACCGTTATTTTACTTTTGGTTTGATGTTTGGCATTATTGTTTTGCCCTACATACATTTCTAGATCCAGAAAGTTTTCTTTTAACGAGTTTGTGTTAGTCTGAAACCCCTTTTAGTGGCATTTAGCAATGGTTGAGAACAGCAGAGGTGTCTAATTGAAACAACAGGTAGAACCAGCAGGGAAAGAGACAACTGGTTCTTGTTAATGCCCTTTTCTCCAAAAGACGTGTTTTGAAGCATACACCTGGAATCACTGTTCCGAAGTACCCAGGAGAGATCAAAAAGCCCTCTCAGTTCCTTGCTTCCTCAAGCACAGAAAGAAAATCAAGACAGTGTTTCAGTATATGGAACAAGATCAGGAGAACACAGAAAATCTGCTCCTTGTTAGAAGAAACCTTTTTTACTTTCAGCTCTGATCCCACCCCTACCATACACACAATTTATCAGCCTCGTTAGAAAGATTCCGTCCTTTTCCCTCTTCTCCCCTTGGGAAGAGCAGGGCTCCAGCCAGCCACCAGGACCCCTGCCATGCGCTTGCAGAGCACGATGTGCTCCTTCCTTTTTTGAAGCTTGGGTGAAGTTTTTCACTACCCTACAGCACAAGGGGATGCTAACTCAGGCAGAGAAAGTGTCGGACCAAGCTCTGATCTCAGACACCCACACAATTCCTGTTGTAAGTCACGTGTGCACATTTCTGACAGCAGGATATGCCCACTTGTGCTCTGTTTTAATGCATCAGCAAGAGTGGTGTGGCTGCCTTTTTAACAGAAGTAAAAGTGGAAAGAAATGATTTTCCAAAGCTTGGGGCATAGGCGGACTGGCAATGCTGCTCCAACTGAAACCCAATGGTTAAAAGACACAGGTTAAGCAAACCAAAGATATTAAAACAGTTTTAGTCCTTTCTCATTCAAAAGGGATTTTAAAAGACTGGCTCATGTCCAGGGGACCTCTTTACTTCTAATATGGGTTGAGGGACGTATTTCGATTTGAAATTAGTTATGGGAAAAAATTAGCTCAATTGCTGTTATTTAATAAAGTTTTCTGAGCTAAGATTAGCAGTTTTAATAACTTAACTCTGAGGAGTAGGCTCCATTCTTACACTCAAGAACATCTCAGTAATCTTCTTGGCCTTTATCTAGAGATGATAGTCCTTTCTCTTTTTTCAGCTGATGTTATTTAAGGGTGATAGATAACTGAAATGTGGAAAAGCAGTACAGTGTAAAAGTATATAATATAAAAGTGCAGAGTAAATGTGTATCTGGAAGTCAGCACTACTGAAAATGTTGAGAATAACTAACTATAAGATTGATTTTTGATGTGTGAAGGAATACACCAATATAGTCCTATGAATAACACTACCAGATCTTCTAGGAACATGAATATGAAATATTTTGATAATAGTTCTTAAAAGACAGAAAGATAATGCAGTCAGAAAGAGGGGAATTTAACTTCTGGCTTTGCTGTCATTCCCTCAAAGCCATAGCAGATTGGCTGGGTTCCTTTTCCACAGTTCTAATTTCACTCGGCTACTGGACGTCGTTATTTTCCCAGTTTAAGTGGTTTCAGAGTGTTAGGGAAGCAAAAGAACGTAACTGGGCAATAAGATCTATTGCTGTCTGTTTCAGAAATGACTGCCAGTAAGAGAAATGCATGTATTTGAACAAGGACTGCTTCTCAGAAGTAGAAACATTAATTTAAAGCAAGGCTTGAGAACATTTAAAAAACTGAGCTTTAAATGTGTCAGACCATAAGAGATCACACCATACAATTTCAAAAACGGGAACACTGTATAGCAAAAAAGCCGAGGTAAAACCCTGTACAAATGGAGCTGAGGTTTCCAACCCCACAAAAGGTACACTCACGAGTAAAGAACTCCTGACAGAAAGAGGCTGGAGCTGCATGATGAGTAAACAGGAAACTGGAGACAGAAAAGATAGAACGGGAGGGGTTTGCTGCCATATGTGAGAGCAGTTACCCTAAATCACTTCTTGGTTCTGAGCTAAGACTAGCAGTTTTAATAACTTAATTCTGAGGCATAGGCTACATTCTCACAAGCAAGAACACTATAGTAATCTTCTGGACATATATCCAGAGATAAGAGTCATTTTTCTATCTATTTTTTTCTCCCAATAATCACAACGAAAGATGAAATCATACAACCCCCACCCCTGTATCTAGCATGATGATATAGAATATGAAATTTTAAGTTTTGTTTTTCACATCTTCAACATTTATTATTATGCTTTTCGCTTATATACACACATAATTGGATAAGTAGCTCTATCCTGCCAGCAAAAAGGACAAAGCTGTCCAAGTCACAGTGTATAAACAAGCCATTTTTTTCCCCAAAAACCTTTTTTGTTGCCAATTCCACATTGTCAGTGTTCCTCCATATATTTCTAAAAGTGAAATTATCAGGGCTATTCCCCAGTGAGCTGACACTTTTGTGGCCTATTTGGGAGAAGTAGCTGTCAATTTTTTTCCCTCACATTTCAAATGATGTCTGCTCACTCTGTGGTCATTTGAAGATGTGTAAATGATTATTGACAAAACACATTATGGAAAACCAGCTGTTACTGAAAATGTGACTGTAATTATGATTCAGTTTGTACTGTTATACTCTAAGGAGAGGGGGTATGGTAAGAAAATTCTGCTTTCTGATACACTTTATTATTTGTATGTTACCATTAAAAAGAATAGGTTTTTAATGATTTATAATACAAGTTGAATTACCTAGAATGTCTATTTAGAGAAAAAAATAGCAGAGCCTAACTCCACATGACACAAATTCCTTTTTATATGTGGATGCTTTATAACTAAGCATATCTCAGCTGGAATAAGTGAAATACAAAATCAATTTAAATTACAGCTTTCCAATTTGACCAGATTTTCTATTGTACTGTTTTACCTCTATTTTCTGTACTTCGGTTCAACTGCTTTAGTTTACTGCTTCAGGTTCAGCTGCTGGACCAAAGAACTGTACACAGCACAATGAAAGGTCCACAAGAAGCAAACACACAAAGAAGTGATCCAGCCCAAATGCCAGGTGTTTTCAACAGCAAGTAGGAGAGTTCAGATTCAATCTACTTTAGTTCACTGAAACAACAGTGGGTTGCCAGGCTGCAGTCAACACTGTACTAAACTGCTACATTTTATTATTTGATGGCATGTATCAAACTCAAATACCAAAACCTGGCACAATATCTTTTGCCTGCTCCCATTTTTTTTGCAAACACAACAATGAATAGGGTAAGAAAATACAAATGATTAAGTTTGCAGAGTAAAACCTTACATAGAAAAATCAGTTTGATGGCATCTGATACATGTTCCATTGAAGAGATGCTTCTATACCTTATAGTGACGCAAATGCAAGTAAGCATATCACAGTATGCAAATGTGCTTTTAATGAAATATTACTATGTGTTACACAAGTACAATGTAGGACCATGAAAAGCATACCCTTTCAGTTCTGCTCTGCTAATCCTGAGGACCCAAAGCCATGAGTAGGACCCACAAGTGCTATTACAAAACAAATAATACAGATTTCATTCTGAAAAACAGTTCACAGACTACGTCACTACTTATGTTCTGGGTGAACAGAAAGCCTCAGCACTGGAAATACTCTGAATTACTATTTGAAGCCTATTAAAGCAGCACCTCCAAAAACCTGCCTTTTTTTGTTTTAATCAATTCCATTTTGTAACACAGCATTTTTTAGTGGTGAGTATTTATAACCTAAATTAGAAATACAGGGTTTCTGCCTGCTTTGTGTTTTGTTCCCGACCCAGTGTTATTTTTCCTCCAGTTCTGATCCAACCAGCTATTTAAATTCACCAGGATGTTTGCATGTTTCCTAATTCACTTTATATGTTAGCTAGTACATTCTTTTTAATTATTATTTTTCTTTTGGCATTCAACACTTCACATTAAAAAGCAAATTCTCCACTGTAAATGTCGAGTCATCAGTGCCCTGTAGAAGTCCTGTTGTTATTCTATAGAATGGCAAAGAATCTGCCCAGGAGAGATCACATGTCCTGCCATGAGAAGCTACAATGTGACAAAAGTGAGAGAGCTTCTGTATTGATAATGGAGGGTTTCGAGCACACAGTGGGCAGAAGTCCTAACATACTTGAAAAATATTTAACTGAACAATAATGGAGCAATGCCAAATACTAAAAGTTACCAAAGATAATTTTAATTGTTGTAGATATAATAGTGTTCAATGACAGCTGTTTTGGAACAAAAAGGTTATTTCCTGCAAATTATTGTAATATTTTTCTCCCAAAATAGCCTCTGATTCACTCCTAACATTACCTGGCATCCTCTAATGGCTAGCACAGACTAAAAGTCAGTTATTAACTTTATTTTTTAAGAGTTTTAAGATCGTAGATCAAAATAATGATTTACTTGAAAGACTAACAAGAGTCAGTTCAGAAGGGCAGCCCACAAACCGATGGAACTATTTGCATGAATGAAGCACGATGACTTTAAACTAACAGCTATTTCAAGCCGTATTGCCTGACCATATTTTATTTCCTTGTGCTTCTGCAAAACAAAATTCAACACTCAGTAAGGATTAAAGCTACTGCTTTTCTGCCCAGCAAAATTCCATGCGTGTTGGCAGAACATTTTTATGATGAAGATTTAATCACAGAGTAAGCAGATACTGTTTACGCAGTAGAAACTGTCATCTGAGGCCTCTGAGTTCAGCATCTGTGTACATTTACACAAAACAGCATTTGAAAACTATTATGCCCTAACGCTACAAATAGTTATGTACTTTTCCACTGTGCTGCTGTTGGTAGTCTCACACAGCTACCTGTGAATCCAGGCATAGAAGTCAAGAGTTTTGTGTGCATTTTGTTGGGGTGTACCTCAGTGGTCACCACTTCCATGGAAAGGAAGCAGCACAATTTGTGAGATGTAAGGAAGGGATGCTTCTGTGTCATTGTTATGCCACTGCTCCTGGTGATTCTTCCAGAACATCACTCAAATGACATTAGTTTAGGATGTGTAGTATTATAATGCTATATGTTAATTATATAGCACTATAATAAAAGTATATATACAAAGATAAAAAAGGTTTTAGCAGTCCAACTGCTTTATTTAGTCTTGTTATTGAAAGCCATGCAACTCATCTGCCGCAAAGACTAATGAAGGTATTCCAGTTATCATAATTAAATCTATAGCATAGTCTGAATGCCAGCTAATTCTCCTTCAGCCTGTAACAGCTATATCTGTCCTAAAGAATTACAAAATATTTAAAATGCTTGTAAGTATATGCAAGTGAAAAAAAACCAAGGTGGTCCTATAAGAAAACTGGGGAGAGACTTTTCAGCACAGCCTGTTGCAATCGAACGAGGAGTTATAGTTTTAAACTAAAAGAGGGAGATTCAGGCTGGCTGTGAGGCAAAAGTTGTTTACAATGAGGGTAGTAAAATCCTGGCACAGATTGCCCAGAGAGGTGATAGATGCACCATACCTGGAGACGTTCAAGGCCAGGCTGGATGTGATTCTGGGCAATCTGCTCTAGGAGATGTCCCTGCTCACTGCAGGGATTGGATTAGATGAGGTTTGAAGGTCCTTTCCAACTCAACTTATTCTATGACTCTAAATATATGAACCTAATTTACCAGACATCTGAAAGACACACCAATCTCCTTGGTTTAAAACCTTCCAGAGTTCCCCCTCTGCAATAGAAATAAAATAGAAATAACACGAATTTGAGATCCATGCCACTGTGACTGAAATGCTGAGAAACTAATCCTTAGGGCTAGGCAGGATACCAGGAGATGCTCTTGATCCTGTGCCTTTCACTGGGGTTTAGTAGCTGCAGTGTATACTATGACTGCTTTTCTACAGAATTAGTAGAATTAGAATCTATTTAGAGCACCCTGGAGATTAGGGTAAAATATGCAAAAAGCAGGGATTTTAAAAATAGTATTTCAAATTAATCCCATCACAACAATGTATAAAAGCTATAAAGCAGGACAAAGGTTATAGGAAATGGAAGTAACAAGAGATCTTCACACAATCCTGCAGAAGAAACAATGGCATGGGGAGAGAGTTAAATCTTTCTTAACAATTATGGGGGAGTAAACACCACAAAACTACCTTTCTCACACTCTTACAAAGTTTTCTTCGAAGTTTTCTTCATGAACAAATGTTTGATTGGAGCCTGGAAGCAAAGCTCTCTAGATGCTCTAATTTAAAAATTGCACTTTTTGAGTTCTTATAGTCTTTACTGGAATCAATGAGTTGCTGTGTGAGAAAGACATAGCAAATTACATGAAAGGAATTACATTAGGAATATAGGTTTTGACCTGCTGATACAGTTATACACAAGTCCTTTTATGAGCACCTCATGGTGCTCTGGCAATGTAAGCATTATTTCCATTTTATATACAAGTAAAAGAGACACAGCTAAGTGGCTCAGTGACCTACAGGAAGTCAGTGACACAATCAGGAATAGAACCTAGACCTCTCAGCAGCTAGTCCCATGCTTTAACCACAAGAGCAGCCGCCTCCTTCCTATCTCATATTAGCACAACTCTAAGTCTTGGTTGCATCAGCTGCTAATTTAAGATGTCTAAGCATGTACTGTTGTAGAAATCTGACTTTATGAAGTTGAGCAAGTCACATTCATAAATCTGTTTGAACTTAATCACCCAAGAAATCAGGATAAACTGTCTTTAAATGAGACTCAAAATGGTCATAAATTTTTGGTTGCTTTAAAGTTTTCCTTCAGAAATAAATTTCGGATGGGAATCTGACAGATAGCAGTATATACTTGAGCTCTTCATTCCTATATATTCTTTTGCCTGCTCCCTGTGTGATATGCAATTTGGACCTGTTTGATCAGAATGGGACTAGCACACGAAGGTAATATCCAATTGCAGAAGAACCAGACAATCTTAGAGAGGAAGTTATTCTCTTCAAGACAGTACAAAATCAATTAAGAATTTGGGATATCCTTGAGCCAAAGTTGAAGGATAAAACCCATTATAATTAGAGGTAGGCAGCCTTCGTATGATCATGGCTTTACTGAATTTAAAGCAGGCATGACTGGGTTTTGTTCTCTTTTTATCTAAGCCTCAAAGTTTGGGAAAAAGAGGATTATGTTTAGTTGACAGGGTTCATGTTTTGACCCGCTCTACAGTTATCTATGAAAAATCTGTATTATGCCTAGTCCTATCAGTTTTGCTGATCCAAGGCACAGCATGCTAAATGCAGTATAACAATACCAGAGTGAAATCTCCAAAGAGTTTGGAATCATACCAAGGGACAGATCTCTGCCATCACTTCAAGAAATGTGGTTTATACTATAGGTTTTGCTACATACATGTATAAAATGCCACCAACAGCTTAAACTTCTTATTTCCTTCAAGTAAAATTATGTATATAGAGAATGTGAAAATTGAAGACAGAAGAACGGTGGAATATTAAAAAATACCTTTTACAAACATATCTTCCCAGAGTGAGCCTGCGGATAAAGACAGAATAAGATAGGCTAAGACAAAGTTCTTGTTATTAGTAAAAGACCACCAGATATATAAATCTAAAAACTACATAACCCAAGAGAGAATACACAGTTACTTTAAAAAAAAAGCAGCAATGTAACAGTATTATCCCTTAAACTCCCTTTCTTTAAAGCAATACAATTTCCACAACCAAAACTTGTTCTTCTGACTGCTAGATTTACAGTCACACTGCTAGTTTCATGCTAGTGCATGAGATTGCCCTGTAGATGTTAAGTTTGGCTAGATAATTTTTCTTTCCATCCAGAATACTGAGATGGGACATGCTGTGTGATTTGTGATTTTAAACCTCTGTAATGCACCTAGAGACTTGGAGCATAGACACAGTGGAAACATCAAAATAACTAAGCAAAAGCTGGAACTAGCATATTTTTGCAAAGAGAGGAGGAGGCATAAATCTTTCACATCTGTATGCTTTAACGATTTCTATCCTTCTCAAGTCAATCTTAAAAATCACAGTATTACAGACAGAGTCTCTGATATATTGACTGTTCTAACTCCAGATCAAACCATAAAACCCTACCTAGCACACCTTAGAACCTGTTGCACAGAAATTGAAGGGAGATTGTATGGTCCATACTAGTACCCTTATCCACCTTGAGATTCCACAATGTATCCTTTCTCGTTTCAGTGAGACTATTTTTGCCATATGATTCAATATAACCTGCTTCCAATTTTCTGAATAATTTAAATTAATAATAAATAGTAATAAGTATATCTAGAAATAAGATTTTTTTTCAGAGGCAACAAACTCTTCAAAAAGGCTTACCATGAAAAACTGAATTATTAAAAGTAATATAAAATGTGATTCTTTTACATGGAGAGAGATAACTAAGGATTTTATAGTCAATAAAAAACCCCAAGTATAACTAATCTTCTGTGAAGACAAGTTATCCTCTAATTTTAAAGCTAGAACTGATGCTTAGGGGCCTTTCTGCTGGTCTTTGAATTTAGGGAAGAATTGCTTCTGCTCAGGAAGGCCTGAGCCTGACATTTCATTGTTGTTTCATAACACTTCAAGAGCCCAGTCAAACTTAGGAATTCTCTCAGATAAGTAGGTGAGAAATTCTGCATAATCCAAAAGCAGACAGTGAAATAATGCAAACAAAAGTTGTATGAGAAATTAATAATTTGTTTATTATCACCATTTCAATACTGTGTAATGAAACTCTAGAATCAATTATAGAATAGATAATATATTTGTAGCCTGTTTTGTTTCTTTACCAATATGAAATGATTGGCTTTCTGTGTTCCACATGTGAAAAACCCCCACTCTTTGTTAATACAGAAAACCAGATTAACGCAAGCTATAAGGTGGCACATTTTTAACTTCCGAAGAAAATTTATGGGTTCTTCATCTCTTGATTCTTCAAGTTAAGATTAGATGACTTTCTAAAAGAGACATTTAATGAGCTACCAAATACTACCTAAAAATCCATGTTAAGCAGGAAATCAATGTAATTTTTCCTTTTCTATCTCAATCTGTTAAAACACATTTAGAAAATCTAATTTGGACATGTTTCTGCTTTCTATTTTATGAGTTCCGTTCAAAGGATGAACTTGCTAAGAGAATATAATGCTTATAACAAATAAAATGATATGGTATTTGTAATACTTCTCTGAAAGCTCTGTTTGGCTGATTTCACTGAATGATATATCCCTATTTGCAATTTAATTAAAATTTAAACTATGCTTTGCATTTCTGCTTTAATTCTGAACTTATTTCGAATCTAGACTCAAAGTATGAGTTTATAGTCACAGTCAGATATCCATTAATATATGTTAGGTTTTGGAATGCTTCCAGCTTCATGGAGTTCCAAACAATTTGCATGTTAAAGCCCAGATTTTTGGGAGGGCTCCTCTATTAGTCAGACACTGAAATTAAACGGGTATATCCCCAGCAGTTTGCACAGAGAACAGCGTTGTTTCTGTTCTCAGCAGAGCTAAATCCAGATCCTGTGGAAGTGTCCAGCTAAGATCCTTCTTCTTTTAACCTTGTATTGAAACTCTACCTGAGGTATTGCTGTAAAATGATTAAAAAGTCATAATTTTGGTATTTAACCCTGTGCTGTTGTTACATTATTTCACCCACACTTGCCTGTTTATTCATCCATAGCATCTCGTGCTAATCCTGAGGTTTGGTTTTACTTGTTTCTAGTACCTGGCTCCTAATTCTGAGCCAGGGTATTACTGAACAGGTATTACTGATGTAAGCTAAACAAACAAAGAAACAGTTTACAAAGGACTTCCAGGCTAAAAATTTCGGGTGGGGGGAAAAGCCTGGATTGAAAAAACCCAACCTAACCCTTGATATGTCAAGGCAGAAGTAACACTTACTTCAAGCCTACACAAATAGACAGTTAATGCTCAACAAAATTAGCACGAGGCTTCAAGCCTCTACAGACAGAAAGACTGTTCTCATAAACAAAAAGCTGTAGGCGATGTTAGTATCTATATGTAGAGCAGGTATTTTGACGTATTCAACTCTAATCTATAAATTGCCTTCAGTATACAAATAATAAAGCAAATGTAGACTCTCTTTCAAAATGCTTGATGACTCAGAATGATAATGAGGAGAAGTTCGGATCCTCTGAATCTCCTAGTGATGTCCAAGAGATCAACAGTTTTTAAAGATAAACTGTTGTATCCTGGGGCATCTCAGCTTACAAGATGACTCCCTAAAGCCTGTTGATCTTATGGCTTTTTTTTTCCACATCTTCTTTTTAAGAGATTCAGAGGTGAAATAGAGGGAGGCTACATGCTTGTCGGAACTTGCTCTCCACTGAGCCTTACCGAGCTCTGCCTGTACCATTTCTCTCTGCATTCCTGCAGGGAGGAGGGAAGGGGGGGATAAGGGCGGGGGGGGGGACGGACACAATCTGAAGCTGTAAGAAAGTGAAGGGAAAAATAAATGCCATTTACCTCTGTCACTGCTAAGAATCTTTTCAGAAAAGCCTTTACTCCTGCCATAGTGGGGTACAAACTGCCGTGAGGTGACCAAGCCAACTACAGGCAGCGCAGAGGAGCTAGCTGGAGAACGGGAATGCAAAAGGAAAGCAGTTAGCAGCCGGAAAAAAAAACCCTGTATTTTCAGTTACAGGGGATTACAAAGAGCAGAGATCAAATTCCAGACCCGCTCAGCGGCCCGCGGGCTGCCCTCAGGTACACTCCTGCCGTGTCGCTCAGCGAGCACGGACCCGGAGGGAAGTGGCTCGGGCGAACGGTCGCAGTGTAAAGGAGGAGAGGCAGGAGCAGCGCCGCTGCCTCGTCCTCTTCCTCCTCCTCCTCCTTCTCCTCAGGGTCGCGCTCCGGGGCCAGCTTCACCCCGTCCCTCTCGGTGCCATGCCCCGCGGCCGCCGCCCGTACCTCAACCCGGGTCCTTCAGCGCGGTTACCTCAGCCCCCACCCCGCGGCGCACCGCCCCCCCACCCCCCACTCCCGAGCCCCTCTCCCGCCGGCGGCTCGCCCCTCAGCGCCGGCCGTGTGGGACGGAGGAGGCGGTGCCGGGCGGCAGGGGCGGTGCCTGCCCGGTAGGACGGGCCGAGCGGGGCAGTTTATCCCGCTGGAAGGGAACAGTTTCTCTCGCTGAGACTTGACAGCGCCAGGTCAGGGCGGGCAGCGGGGGACCTTCCCCTGAGGTGAGGGGGCAACTGAGGCGCGGGCAGAGCTGCGCGCTGAGGGAGTGGGAGTGGGGGTGTGTGTGGGGGGGCATCGTGAGGGGCGCCTCCGTCTGGAGAGGGGTGGCGGAGCTCGGAGGGGCTGCCGGGGATGAGGGGAAGCGTGCGCGGCCAGGAGCTGCGCCCCGGGCCGGGTAAGAGGTTGTGGGGCCGTGGATGTTCGGAGTGGCGGGAGGGAAGGGTGCGGGGTTAGGGCGCTTTTCCCGCGGCAGCGGCGATACCCGCGGTGTGCGGGGCACGGCCCTGAGGGGACACGGGCTGCCGGCGTCCCGTGTGGGCGGGGAGAGCGGCCGGGGCTGCCCCGCGGCGGGCGTCAATGAGGCGGCGGGAGGACCCCGCGGCCCGGGCTCCAGGTGCGTCCCGCGGCGCTGCCCGGCCCGGCGGCCTCCCCCGAGCGGCGGGAGCCGGGCGCTGTGTCCATGGTGCTGCACTCGGGCAGGGAAGGAGCCTCGGGAGGAGAGCGGGGTGCTGCGAGCGGCGGAGCGGGTGGATAACCTCCCGCCGAGGTGGAGGCGGTGGGGATGGAGGGATGTACTCGGGGCACACCGCAGGGCGCCCATTCCTGCTGCACTCAGGAGCGGAGAAGGAAGCGCTGGTGCTCACCTGGTTCAGTCAATGAATGAACAGCCATCTTTTTGGTTCCCCCCCCAAATTTCTCAACCGCAGAAAGCTGGGGAGCCTTTCTGAGCCTGCAACAACTGAGATGCTATGTTGAAATATATTATGTCTTGATGGCATGCCTCAGGTTTGCAGGAGCATTTTGTAATCTTTTTGGTGTCATTTCTCTCCAGGGTATTCTACAACTGGAGAGTGCAAGTTCCTGTGGTGTTGTAACTTTGGGGCACTGTGTGCACACGACAGGACAGCGCTGACTTAACAATGATGTATTTATTAATATCAGTGATGTAAGACTCGTATTTGTTCTGATGAAAAGCCCAGGACATGACAATACAGCGCTGACTTAACAGTGATGTATTTATTAATATCGGTGATGTAAGACTCGTATTTATTCTGATGAAAAGCCCAGGAACTTACCCATTTCTTCATACACTGTGGAGTCTAGGTTCCTTTAAATCACAAGGATCAATTATAATTATCCTTGAGATACCTAAGGTTGTGGGCTAGCCTTGTATTTGTGACCTGCTGCCCCTTCTCTGACAAGCTTTTGCTCTGGAACATGATTGAAATTTGCCATTAAGAAATGAAAATAAATCTGGTACCAATTAGTCCATAATTTAATCAGTAATTTACCTTTTAACAGGTTACTATGATTTGTTACTAGTTAACTAAAAATTCCCAGTGTACACCAAGTAACTGTGTCACGGTTTAAGCTGAACCCAGGACACTATGACACCTGATACTCGGTGCCCTCCTTTGGCAAGAAGTTTCGTATGTTGTGCTCTCATTAATATCAGAATTTGCTGCATGAAGTCGTGTGTTTGAGATCATTATTCTCTTTGGCTGTCACAGAAAGAACCTTGCTGCAAAAATTGCTTAGAGATTTAATTATGAGATTATAAGAAATCACTCAGCAGTGTGTTCAGTCATGTGGTATAAGCATGGACTTGTCAAGGGGACACAGCTGAAAAAATAGTTGGCATGGACTTTGAATGATAACCAATCAGAAATACAATTTCAAGGTATATTTACACAGGTCGCTTTTGAATTTGAATATTCTTAGGCATTGGTCTCATAAAATAGCTATTAACTCTTAGTGGTTCAGAGATTATATACTTCTAAACAGCATTAAGAGAGGATGTATTCCTTAGAAACGCCTCAAATGCCAAATTCCTGGATAATATAATTTGTTAAACACCAGCATTCAGTGCAAATTCCATTATCACTAAGAATGAAGGTGGCAAAATGTTAGAATTTCACTGAAGAATATTGAAGCTGTGCTTTTTAACCTTCCTTATGGCACTGAGAAAAACACCCGCTCTCAAGACTGCCTCTAAATCTGACTCTTCTGTGAGCTTTTTGAAACAACCAGATGTCCAATTTAAAGTCAATAACATAAATTTAAGCTCAGCTTCAATTACTCTCAGTACAATTTTTCTGCTTATACCAGTGGCAAATTAAATGAATATCACAAAAAGTTGTAGTGTAAAAACAAGGAAAAGCTTAAAAGTAGGGTAAGAAAACTGTCTTTAACAAAGCTGGACTAAATAATGAAAGTATACTTAATGATTGTTTTCCCCACCTTGATTGCTGAGGCTCTCTTTTGGGTTTATTTTTTAGCATATAATCTGTTAAGATTGGTGTTGAATATATTTTCTAGCCAGTTTTTGATAGCCTAATTGTAAATTGCTTGTTGTGCACATATGATATTCAAAGTTTGGGTTTCTTTTACTAGCTTTTGTCACAAGGATTATTGCTGGATTCTCCTCTGGCATGCAGTAAAACAGTTTCCAGTGCAATTACTCAAGCAAAATTAAAACACAATTAGAAACTCCCCATGCTAGGTTCTTTTGAAGTTATGGATACAATCCTTCCCATTAGTTATTGCTATTAGTTTTATTTATTAATCACTTATAGGCTTCTTGAATTTAGCATGATTCTGCATGATGCGTGCTAATTCTTCCATGCTGTATTTCCATAATGCTGTGTATTTCTTTAACAGCAGGGATCTATTTTTCAGATATTTCATACCAAATATTCTTTTTATATCACTGAACTTTTTGTGAACTAACAAAAGAAAAAGTTAGAAATAATCCAAAGCAAGAGAACATGGTTGTAAACTCAGGTCCTACATACCCATGCCGCAAGAAGAAGTTGGGGTTTCCATGAACTGGTCTGGTTTGAAGGTTTTCATTTAACTCTTACAGAGCACTTGGAAAAAATTTCCCCATCACCCCCCCCACCCCCTTATTTATTTATTTATTTATTTATCTATTGGAGGCTTTTCCAAGGCAGAATGAGAAATGAAGGAGCCGTAAGATTTGGTTGTCAGATATTTAGATTCCCAGGAGTATGAAATGTAAATGGAGTCCTACATTCCATGGTAACGCTCTTGCATTTCTTTTGTCTATTCCCATACACACACCTGCCTTTTTTTTTCATAGGAAGGACAGTCCATCTTTTTTTCAATTGTTTTTTCTGTCAGGTTCCAGTGTCAAAGCATGCAGAAAATGCAGGTGCAAAGCAAATTGTCACCCTACTACTAGCACCTGTGGTGAGTGAGGCTTGGGATGCTTTCACATCTTGCAGGCATAAGGAGACATGAAGGAGAAAATAGATGTGGCAATCATAGGAAAGATTACATTTCTACTTCAGCATCAGGTCATCTACTGTAATACGGACTTCTCTATTGCCTGTTGCTAAAAAGATGTCAGCTCTTCTCACACCACAAGGCAAATATTTGCTTATATTTATACTTTGTTATTCAAGTGGAGGGGGGAAAAAGTCTGTCATATTTCTGAATGTACCGCTGTGCCCAGCTCATGTGAAGATACGTACAGCAGCAGCTCTTCTTGGTTACCTGTGTGATCCTGCCCCTCTTCTGGCAAAGCTCATGTACACAGGCAGGGATTGGCACTGGGCTGGATCTGCAGGTGGAGCAGAGCCCGCACCACCTGAGCTGCTGCAGAGGTTAAGCCAAGGCTTTCTTAAAGCGAAAACCTAGAAACACACTAGTGTGAGGTGTCCCTGCGCATGGCAGGGTGCTGGAACTAGTTGATCTTAAGGTCCTTTCCAACCCAGACCATTCTGTTGTTCTGTGAAATATACAACTAAACCTATTGTAGGCTTTTATTCTTTTAGTTTGGAGGTGGGGGGAAAGCAGCAGCAAGGCCTATTCTGCAGTCTTCACATCTAAGAACTTTTGCAGAACTTAACCCAATTTGATGAGGTTCACATTTTTCTCCCACTCCACCCACACCTTTCATTATATTACTTGGCCTGTTTGTCCTCTCCTAAACCACTCTATAGAACTGAACTAAAGAATTACATCACTCTCTAATTAAAATTCATGATACATGAACTCTATAGATATTTTTAATTACCTGTGTTGCATTTGTACCAAGCAGCCTAGTCAAGATTGGGGCCGTCTTGTTACTCACTCAGATGAAAAAGTTGTACCTATCCATAATACTACATGATCTATGGCATGAGAACACATATAGTTACAGATCTACAAGAGAGACACATTGCAGTAGTGAGATCGATGCAAAACTTCTAATTTAAAATTTCAGTGTGTTGATTTATACTAACCACAGTAACAGATTCTTACAAAGTTAACAGATTCTAGTCTGTGGCATAACACATACAAAAAGTTAGGTTTGTGTATGACATCAAATCCCCAAACTTACAGAAAAAAAAACCCAACCTAAACTTTTAAGCAGCACCCTACTCTCTAAATACAGGCTGGTTTTAGTTTGCAGTTTCACTACAGTTCCCTGCAAATAGGAAACTATCCTGCTTACAAAGGGGAAGATAGTAATTACCTCAAAAGGCAGGTTGTGAATTTCTGGAATCGCCACGCAGATGATGCTTCGTGGACTTGCATAAGCAACCCTCTTCCCTCATGACTAAGCAGATCACCTCCTTGCCATGCGGTCTGCACACTCAGGACAAAGTCTATGAATTCAAGTCTATGAATCCCAAAGTCTACTCTGCTGGTTGATAATTAGCAATTTAAAAAAACACAAAGCTTACGTAGCTTTGTGGATGTATGTTCAGGCACAGGTATGCTGAGATGAACATGTATGTATGGTTATGTATGTAGTCGTGGGGGATATGTGTGTGTAGGTAATCTATTAACCCTATGTTATAGAATGGCTTATCTCAATAATGTTGAAAGGCTATATATAGCATCTGATAACAGTATAATAAATATTGGGTAATATTCCAACAGAAAAATACACAGAACATTCCACGGTATCAAAGATGATGATGGTTTATTGGAAGATGCATAGAGTCTAGCAGTGCCAGTGCCAGCTTCATCCAGGTCAGTGGCAGTTATGCTGATTCAGTAGGGTTAGGTCTGCAAGCTATGCGCTGCTTAGAAATTCTGTCCTGTATACACTTGCTTCTCGTTCTGTACTACTTACTCTGGTTTTCTTATACTGAAAATACAGGGTCTGACTCGAAATGAATTGCTGTTTGTTCAGTGAGACAATGCCTGAAATTAAATAATCACGAATATATATTATAGCAAAAGTCCTACATATTATTCTGTAAAGTCTTTAAGAAACACCAGTATAACAGGACTAATGTATTTATCTGCCTTCTATTCTGGAATTTATGTGATCCATTTCTTAACATATTTTAGCTGTAAATGAAATACTAACATTTTGATACAGGCACTGCAGTTGGCATTAGTTTATTCCAGACCTTCAAATTAGATGACTGTTGTAGGTTTGGCTTTATAACAGCTATTACTAGAGGAAAATTTTATACTTCATGCTGTTGTATGCGTTACTGGAATTTCATGAGCTCCATGGGGACTCATGGCTTTCCTCTGCATCACAAGTCTGATTGTGAGGTATTTTCGATTCCCTTTTGCAAGAATCCTATAGTACTTTTATAGGAGACCTCCAGCTACAATTCCTCTGACTTACCCGTGTGTCTCTAAAATTCTAAATGTGTTATTTTCATACAAACACTTTCAGCTGTCATAGAACAGGCATAGAGAATAAGTAAGAGTGATGGAAGGTTTCTCACTGTCCTGTGTTTTTCCTCTGAGTTTGAGCAAATTACTTTTAAGAGGATTTTGTATTTGCACAAAGTAGCCTTGCCCAGAATTATCATCTTGTCTTAAACTTTTTACACAATATGTGATTACACTGCATTGCATAAAATAGGATTTTATGTTATAATATTGCATTATAAGTCCATAGTACTTGTGTGTTTGTTTAGATTTATTGAACAGTGATGTTATGTAACTGCTGTAACTATTCATGGTTGTGTAGCAGCAATTTTGAAGTTTGAGAGGCTTTGAACTTAGGTTGCTGTCTGTATATGAACAGAATGATGTACGTTCTCAATCTTTAAGCTAGGAGAATATTTTAATACCTCTGTGAAATCAGTTTCTCAGCCATGGCGGTTTGAAACATATGTCAGACTACCAAAAGAGTCACTCTGCTACACCAAAAAAAGGAACTATGGAAAGAAAAATGTTAATTACAGGCTTTAACACTCACACCAAGATCTTCTAGTAGGGGTGGTCAGAAAAACAGGTTTTACTACCTCGACCTGGTGCTTTGTGGTGCTATCTAATATGGGGGCTTGTGGAAAAATGCGGCCACTTCTATTTACTGCCTTTCATAATGTACATATTTCCTCCTGATAGGTTTAGGTACTGCCTTTTTATGTCTACGGTAAATAAAACTGAAGAGTTTATCATTTCATCTTGAATATGTTTTACTTGGAGTTACTGTTCACTGTTCACTACAGTGGTATTTCAGCTACAAAATTTTATGCTGAATCTCTGTTTTTAAACTTAATAGAAGCATGTTATTATGTGGTATATTGCTAAAGACGTTTTTAATCCCGCCTAAGAATGTAAAGAAAAATATAAAGCCAAATTTTATTTTCACTTACACCAGAGAAATCTACAGATAAGCAAGTACAGAAGGACGTGAGGGCAAGAGATTGCTTTATTTATGCAGAATTTTATCTGTATTCTCTAACCTTTTTCCAGACCGTATTTAATGGAATCATGAGGAATTTTAAAGATGCCACAGGCTGAGGTTCTCATTCCCTTCCAGACCAGGAAAAAAACACTTTATTTAGTTGCTTTCTAGCTTATAGTATGTCTGAAACAGAGTTCTTGCACTGTCCTAGTGATTTAGCTCTTCCTCCGATCCTGCTGAAGTTAACCACTGAGGGTGGATTTGCTTCGCTGAGTCACTAAAGTTCTGTGGGGATTTTACTGTACTTCTTCTCTATCAGCATTCCTGGATGCCATCATTTACGCTTAAACTGCATGTCTGAGATGCCTCATTTGTGCATCAAGGCATGTTAGTGTATTTTGTTTTAAAAATGATCAGAATTGTTAAGAAAAGCAGGGTAGTGTTCGATTTCTTTTAAATATCCTATAGGAACTGTCAACAGAAAAAGTGTTTGACAAATGGCTGCGTATTGCAGGGTGTAGGATTTTGAGTTTTGCCTAGAATATGGTTTAAAGAATGTGGAAACAGAAGGTGTGCAAATATGCTTTCACTTTCAGAATTCCCAGCTGTTGCTGAAGATGCTTTGAGATGATAAACAAGATGAAGCTTTAAGCTTTATTTAGAACAAAAGGATTCCACGTTAAATGGCTTCTCTGAATAAAATAAGCATCATTAGAGAGCTTTATTTTCCTGGATTTCTTTCTTTTATTTTTACATTTACACTAGAGCTATTGCCAGAATTGCTAAACTGGCCTGGAGTAAATTATTTTAGTAAAGATCTCAGCTAAGTATGAGTTGCTACAAATTAACTACAAACGAAGTGTCAAAATCAGTAAACCAAAACTTTAGCATGACAGCTCCTGAATTTAAAATAGGAAATAAGCAAACATTGAAGAATTACTTTGAAAGGTTCAGGTTTGTAACAATGGTTTTAAAGTATTTGTCAAGGCAATGCAAAATAATTTCCAAAAGTCCTATGGAAGCTCAATTAGGAATTCCTAGCTTGCCTTTCTTTTAATTATTTGGATGTTCACACTTCAGAAATGCTATTGCAAGCAAATTCCACACTTTCTTTCTATGATTAGCTTGCCAATTGATCTTGGTTCTGTTTTGCAAGCTTCTTGGGGTGTTAACTATGATGTGAGCTTGCCAATTGTCTTGAACTGGTTAATTGCTTTTGTGATGCAGAGAAAAACATTATGGCATGATGGATAAGAGACCCAAGAGGGTTCCTTGCACAGTTTCCTTTGGGCAGTGCCCAAAGACTTGTTCTTTGGGTCTGCCTCATGTGATCAGGCTGGCTAACTTTACCCAGTTAAACTGGGTGTGGTGGATATTTATTATGTTCACAAGATCTTGTTTAGTTTTGGGGGGGGTGTGTTAAGGTAATCAAATACCCCTATACCTTATATAAAATACACACTTGAAATCATCACACTGCTTTAGGTTCTACCCAGCTTAGATAGGATAAAACGTCGGGTTATGCAAGTTACTTTCTGACATAGGTACTGACATTTGAGGAATTATTTTCTTAGATCAGGATTACAAATTAAGAAATAGTTACTACAGCACAGTTGGCATAGGCAGGAATCTACAACAGTGCTTGAAGTACTTCACCATCAAGAGCCCATTTTTCCTCCAAGAAAGATATTTTCTTTTAGGCATGTCTTCTTGAAAATGTTTGGCAACGAAAACCTTAATCCAAAACTAGAATATTAAAGATATTTTTTCCCATGTTTTAATTTATACAGAAAACCCCTTTGGATGCTCTTGTCAGAGTTCACAGAGCTGAGCCCATTGTGAAATGAGTCTGTGTCTAATGGTCTATCGTTGCTTTCACTGGTCTATGCGTTGGAATATGGTAACTGTCAAGTTTTTAATGAGTCACAGTTTTGCTAAGAAAGGCATTTTTTTATGCAAGAGAAGAGTCACACAGAGCCCAGCGGCCCTCTGAGCTGTACACAATATGCTGTTTCACCCTTCATGATGTAATACTGAGGATGGGGAAGTCATGTGCATTTCTTTCCATTCTTCTTCTGGGTCACCAGGGTGCCAATTCTGAGTAGGTGAGGGATCAAACGAAAACCCAGAAAACTGCTTTCTGCAGATTGTATCAGTTCTGCTTTTAAAACAGAAAACCATTATCAACTGCGTTTTGCTGCTTTACACACAAAAATATCCATGCAACGATATTTGTGCAGAATAGGTGGAGTAACGTGTGATATTAACATAGGCTGTGGCTTTAAAATATTGGGAAATAACTAGAGTATCTTTAATCTGAATAGAGGCTACTGGTGTTCAGTATGATTAGATTAAATGCAGTAGTGGATTAAGGCAGGGATCAATGTGGGACTTTGGAGGCTCAGTAGAGAGAGCTGGGAAAAAGTAACCAAGTTGTCCACAGTGAGTATCAGGAAAGGAAATTAATTAATTGAAGGACATTTGTAAGAAAGGCAATGGGAAGATTTGCTAAGACTGTTGGTTTTATTTATTGATCCCTTTTTGTCTTTGCCAAAGAAGGTATTAAAAAACCTCAGGGAAATTCTTTAAAAGCACAGATACTTGAATTTCTTTCTCAAAGTTTAACATTTTCTGTTGGAACCTTCTTGATTTTGAATTCTTCTCTCTGGTCTCTTAAGAGATTTTTCAGCTTTTCTTGGTTTAAGATATGCTGACAATGCCATAACGTGGTCTTTCACTGTATTTTGGCATTCCTACTCATTGTTCTTTCTCTGCCCAAGTTTGCTCTGTTTTTTAAATCTAGCTTTATTTATTACTCCTTTGAGAACAGGAACTGTCTGATATGCTAACAACAAGTGACAGCTTTCCTGTCACTAAGGACAGGAGAACAGACAGTGAATATTGCTGAAGTCTGAGGTAAGTTTAAAATAACAATAACTTGTACATACACTAACGTTGCTACTCTGTAGTGTGACTGCATTCTCTGACGCAGGCTGTGCAGTGGATTCCTGTCTCCTCCCCCTGCACTAACAGGAAGGCACAGCACAATGTTATGCAGCATGTGGCAATTTTGAATTTCTGCTGAAGCTTGACCCTTAGACAGGAGAGTAACTCTTTTGTTGTCACTGCTGAAATAACTCTACAAAGAGGCTCCCTATGTCAGAATGAATGGATTAAAAAAACCCTTAACCCCCCCCCCCCCCAAAAAAAAAACCAAAACCCAAAACAA